>JBBMOE010000023.1:2083137-2165129 GCA_037975065.1 Chaetodon trifasciatus
GTGTGTGTGTGTGTGTGTGTGTGTGTGTGTGTGTGTGTGCTCGTGTTGTACAGTCTTAAACCAGTCCAGATGTGTGCTTGTGGTTGGAGCGGGTCATGCTCCTCGCCACATTTCCTCTGACTTGTTACTCTGGCATGTGTGTATGTTGGACATGTTGCACTCTATCATTCTCTCTCTCACTCACACACACACACACACACACACACACACACACACACACACGCAGCCTGTTAACAGGAAGTGCAGTCATGAGTGTGTGGTCTTGCGTGCATGTGAACGTCTACACTGATTCACGAAAATGTCGCTTTGCATATTTTTGACATTAGGATTAGAGGGGAGGCAGGAGAGAGCTGGCTGGGACACATTTGCATTTGCTGTGTGTTGATAGTAAAATATGCAGTGACACACTCAATTAAAGGGAAGTTAGACATTTATGGATAACAGTAAATCGTAAATTCTAAGTACTCTTAAAGGGAATGCCATTACCAGAAGCTATTAAAGGGATAACCGTATACTCAAACTATATTCTCTATGTGTTGATACTGATTTTCATATGATTACAGGCTAACTGATGTTATTGTTTTGACAGTTCAGAAATAATTTCATATTATTTAGGGTCTATTTTTGTACAAGCGTTGTTTACGTTCATATGAATAAACAACTAATATGAATAAATGCATAAGTCTGTGTACAGCTGTGGTTTGTTTGGTCGCGTCTGTCCGCCTGCTGTGTCCGCTTTGCAGCATGATTGCTTCTCTGTGATAACCAGTGAAATTAACATCTGGAGTCGTGTCAAACTGTGTGGAAAGGGTTTCAGGGATAAACATGGTTTTCATATCTTTTCTCTCCGCTTGTTTCACTCTGTTTGCTAGTTTGGACATGACTTACCCATTTTCTCCTCTTCGTTTTCCACTTCCTGTTTCTTTCTGCTTCACCTAATCCCCATTCCTCACCCCCCCCCCCCCCCCCCTCCTGGATCCTCACCTCACTTCAACTCTCGCCTCTTATCTGTCTCTCCACCTCTGTCTGTAGAACTGTAAGTCTCGTACAGCCGAGCCACTGGAGAGGAGCAACGGGACCGCTCTCATCCATGAAGGTTCAGAAGACCACCCCGTCTCCTCAGAGAAATGGAATTAACGCAAACAACAAGAAACTTTCAACACTCAAGTCATTCAGAAACACTGAAATCTACGGCTCTGTGTATCTCCACATAAACAAGCTGAGACCTGTTCTTCCTCAGCCAGCAGGACGTCGTCAGGGTCTGTTTTCCCGCCAACAAAGCCTGCTCTGTTTGTGCGTGGGGCAAAGAAGAGTTGATGAAGCTCATATATCACTTGGCCAACATGATGCTGGACATGCAGTGTCTGCTAATTCAAAGGGAAACAAGTGGCTCATTTGCCCCCCCATCATCGACTTTCAGCAGACATAAGGAGGCGAAGCGTCCATTACTGGGCCATTTAAACAACATGGGGGCACATTGGAGAACTCATTTCCTGTTGAGACATAAATGAACTGCCAGTTTCTCCTAAACAGATGGCGGTAGAAGACGCGATGCTCACAGCTGCTGAACAACTGGAACGTGCAGGCAGCGCGTGGAGGAAATGACTGAATCTGTGTCGCCGAGCAGAAATACGTGCACTGTTGAGTGCCGTTGAGTTCTATAAGTAGAATCTTATGCCACAAATGGCCTTAGTGATATCTTCATGATGGGTTTATGTGCATGTGGACCAAGCTGAAGCTACTGCAGTCTGATGCAACAGTCCTGTCACAAATCCTCCCTTCATGAAGGTTGTAGTGGATGCAGTTTGTGGTGCTGTTGAAATGTATTGCAATATGCAGATATAAGAGTTGTTACTGTTTTTTCATCTGCCCTCATGAGCTAAATGTGTTGAACAAAATAATAGAAACACCTTTCAGCAACAGCACCAACTACATCCTCCAAAACGATCAGAAAGTCGAATCAGCACGTTTTTGAACCTTTTTGAAGGATTTGTTGCAGGACTGCTGTGTGTAAGCATGCAATAGTTTGAGCTCGGTGTACCTAATAAACTGGCACCTGAGTGTGTATGTAACCACTGGGAATATGATGTTGCCAGGGTTCGTTTCATGCAGTCGGAGGAGGAAACCAGTAGCTGTCTGTACTGGACTTTTCAAAGGGTTGTAAATTGTAATTAATGGATTTGTTCCTGGTTAATTTACCAGTGTCTTATTGATCAATCACAGGCTATTGTTAACAGCAGCTTTTGGGTTGCCAGGTTGTAAAAAACTCTTAAACTCATGTTATGAGTTCCGCTCATATGGATGTTTTGGACACTTCAAAGCTCCAAACCAAAACCCCTTTCAGAACAACTTAATATTTACCGCTGCTGCTTTTCACTCAAAGGTCCGACCTCCTGTCTAAGCCCGTTCAGCCACGGTCCTGGTTCCCCTCAGTCGGTCTTTATACCTCATTATACCTGCTTGAAAGTCTAGTTTTGTACTTTTTATATATACTAATTGCCACCAGTACAGCTTACTTATCCTAACTGTTAGTATCACAATTGGCATGGATGTTATTTCTTGGATTATTTTATGGTTATAAACAAGCTAAACTGCAGACCAGATGGATTATTGCACTGAAAGACCCTTCGTCAGGGATTTACTACATGTGTAATGTAAAGAAATGTTTCATAGGCTTGGCCTGATGGGTCACTGAAGCGAGCACACAAACTTTATACTCTCCATCCTTTATTGGCTCAATTTTTAATGAAGAGGCAATCTGGCAGCTCGATAGTTATTCTGATAAATGGGTCATTACTGACCTAAAAGCATAAATAAATGATTCATTAAGGTTAATAAAGCCTCAGTTAGAATTTATAACCCTGTTTTGAAGTCTTCTCGTACCTCTCTCCATATTTTCTCCTCACAGAATCATTGTCTCGGTTCTTGGTTTTGCTGAGATTGTCTGAAAGTTTTAGATGCAGGATGTTTGAAGTTTAGACACGAATGTCCTGATGTGCGTGTCACAGTGCACATTTTTTTTGTCTAGATTCTTTTCTCATGAATATCAAAGGGAACGCTGACTTTAATGGAGGAGATCCTGTTTGTGCCTTAATGCAGTGTCGCTTAGGAACATCTGCTGCGGTTAAAACTCACAAACAGCTGTTTTGCAGTTCTCCACAGTCGGCCTTAAGCTGTTCCTTCCTCAAGCTTTTAGCTGCAATGTTTTGTCGTCTGTGCTGCAGTGACACATAATATTCATTTGTAAATTGTGATATAAGACTTTATTTATGATCACATTGTAGCTGTAGATGTTATGTACAGTAGTTGGTGCACATTAGCAGATTTGACATCAGAGGCAACTCAAAAAAACACCATAAAGGGAAATCAAGCTTTGTTTTTCAGTAGAATAATATCCAGAAATGTTTACATTTTTTTTTTTAAATGAACCTTTCAGCTAAGCATGACTGAGCAAACAGGGCAAGTGTGAGATGAGTGATATGAAGCTTTAAGGTGAATACACCGCAGCTGGTTTATGTTTATTTTAAGTAAAGCTGATATGACTGATGGTGTGTGTTTTCAGCCATGATAACCTGCCCGCAGTAACTGACAGTGACGTCATTAAAAGCTTTAAATATTCATATCTCTGGGAGTCCCTTGGCGTGTTTACTGACGTCGTTTGTCTTCTTGCCGAATTCAAGGTTCTTTCTCTCTAAATTATGTTTCCTTTGGATCCTGTTGGTCATGGATGATGGCGTCTCATTGAGTCCCCTGTTCAGACACTTCCGCTCCATCTTGCAGTCTGATTTTCTCCCCTTGTGTTCTCCAGCTTCACAGAGCTGGAGACGACCTCTTGTGAAGTGCTGAGCCCTCTCTGAGCTTTTTAGAAAATCTCTTTATCTGCTCTCCTACTTTCCCCAGCCCTCCTTCCTCATGTTACCAAGAGAGAGTCTTTTCAGCGAAATCGGCTCTTTTTTGAGCGTTGGCAGTGAGGATCTCTTCTGGGAATGCATTTCCCTCTTCAGGTTGTCCAGCTTCAGTTTATCCAGTGATGGGATACTCTTCCTCTTGCGTTTCGTATCGGGTAGCGCCCTCCTCAGCTTACTCCAGGCTCTGCTCATGGGCGACTTCTTCTTCTTTTGCCAGAAAAAGGTTCTTTTAGAGGAGGAGCTGCCCATAACACTGCAGGAGAAAGAAAGAGGTGATCAGTGTGAATGCAAAGATTGTTCTGGAGGCCAGTTTTTCACAGCAGAAGTACAGAAGCAAGGAAACACCATGAGGATATGAATCTATTAAGTCATTTATGGGGTTTGAAACACCCTTGTTAACATTTGGAGTTTTAAGGGCTGTCAAGTTTGCATATTCATCAAATATCAAGAATAAGCCAAATTCAGAGAGTGACTAAATGTCTGAGAAAGTCTCAAAAACAAATTTATGACTAATGTATTTCAAACTAAATTATTTAAATAGTTTAAATTCAGTGCTAAATGCTCAGTAGGTGTGGCCTTTGCTCATTTCCAGTCAAAGGATGACTGGACTGGATTCTGTTTCAAATTATTATGTCGCCAAAACACTGGAAACAGAACTGATTAAACTTGCCTGCTGTTAGGCAGGATGTCCTTTAAGACATTTAATCTGCACTGATGAAAATAAAATACCACAAAACTGCACAGCAATTGTGCCAAATCTGAGAACAGTAAGCCAACAAGATGAAACGAGACTGGATAGAGTGGATATTTAAGAACAAATTTAAAAATTACTGGAAGTAAAGACAGCAAAAAATGTGTTTTTACTAATTCCAAAGTTCTTACTTAATCTGATATTAAACCTCAGAAAGTGTAAGTCTAACTGAAGAGCTGAAACACACAAAAATGTGCATACACACCAAATATCTTGTCAACCGTCAGACAGAAGGTCGTGTTGCCCATGTTTGTCCTCTGAGTCTAAAAATAATGAGCCTGCTCTTACCGTTATCATCCTGTAAGACGCCTCCACCGACTGCCACAAAGATCAACTATGAGAAACAATTTGTCCTCCTTTCCGTGATTTTTCTCATGTACTGCCGGCCGCCCAGCAGGAAAAGAGCAAAACGGGTTCTGCGACATTCTGACGCTGCTTTGTTTTCTGCTGTTTTGCGCACACCAGAAATGTTTAGCTCTTTGCACACTTTACGCCACATGTTTGCATGTGGAGACTCTCCTTGATGACCTAACAGAGGCTTCATGTGTGCAGGAAAACCACAGGCCTGACTAATGACATTAGTGGGCCAGCGTGCACACTACCAGGGCCCTGAAGCAGAAGCAGCTAAATGGAATTCAGCCATCGTTAATTGTGTTTACACCTGTGCTTCTCCTGCTCTGATGGCACTAAGCCCACTTAAAGTTATGTGACACATACACCAGTGTTGTGTGTACAATCCACAAACAAACAAAGCATTAGTTTAATAGATGATCTAAAGGGCTGATTGCAGCCAAACTAAAAGGCAGTGTTGGTGCTTGTTGAGTGCTGAAGACACAGTCTATCATGCAGCTAACAAAGTTACACAAACTGTCACACTTACACATACAGACCATTATTCTCTTGGATTACACTCTTGCACGTCCTTAAACTCTACCAGGAGTCGCGGTTTCTTCTATTTTTTTTGGTTTGTTTTTTGCACTTTGGCAAGTTTGATTCTGTGTTAACTTCTCTTCGAGCAACTTGGCACAATATCAAGTGGAATTATGTCACAAGACTTTCTAATAAACAGTCTGAATGAGGATGGACCTCATTGATCCGGGAGCCAACTCACTTCCAGGCTCATCCATTCACTTACTCACGGTAAGACTGCCCACTGCACCTCTTCTCTTCTCCATCTTGTTACATTACTCAGGGTCACGAAGTTTATTTAGACTCTGCACAACAACCAGAACAACTTTATAGACACAAAAACCGCCCTGCTCACTCTTTTTACCCGCTTCCTGTTTCTTGCGTGCCACACAACCTTGAGAAACAAACACAGTTTCAGTTGTTTCTTCTGTGTTTTCTCTTGCGAAACCATTTCTTCTGTCCTTTGTTCGGTCTGCAAGTACCACTTTAATGAAAGGAGAAGTATGTGTGTGTATGTCCTGAAGTGACAGTTGTGGCTTTCCTGTTGCAGGGGTTTTTGTGGCATGTGTGAGCAGAACATGCAGATGCAAAGTAGATAGTATGTCTGTCTATGTGTCGCTTCAAAAATGCTTAAATGTGGTCAGTTTTCTGCTGTTAACGATTTAGCTATTGTGTTGCTGTCTATAACTATTTATTGCTACAATGGTCGTGCAATGCAGGTGGCCTTTACATAATTTAAGGCTTATTTGATGAATAGACATGTCAGCCCCTTTGAAAATGTTAGAATAGACAGCAAGAAAAACAGGCAGTAAAAGTTCAGATGGTATTAAATTCTATTTTGTGAGCTGCTCTGACAGGAAAACCCACAGCACGAAAAGGAAAAATCAATCAACACTTTGTAACAGACCAAACACACTGAAATGAACCAGGCTCAGGTGTGTGTTCGTTCATGCAGGTTTTGTCGTTTCCAGCTCTGCAACGCAACCACAGCCCTCCATTGTTTCCAGACTGGGTCACCTGGTGGTCAGTGACTGGGGGTGAAAGTCGGTGCCTTGCTCCGGGGCGCCGCCGTGCGGAAGAAGGGGCGCACTGTTACTGACATGTATGTTCGCAGCTCATGTATGAAACTGATCGGCTCTCACAGGTGAAATCAGTGATGCTGTTTTCTGCCGAAATATTTGCGAGGCTCGTTTCTGCTGCTGCTGCCTTCACGTGTGTCGATATGCTGAGCGTGTGTTTCTGCGACGTCCCGGCTGACAGAGGTGTGACGTTCAGGGGGCGTGGAGCCGCGCTGGCAGCCTGATGTGAGGTATTTCATTCTCCATCTATCAGATTCATCAAAAAGTCAATATTATTCCGCGATTTTCTGTTTCATCCCCTTCTGTTCAACTTTTTGTCGTCTTCTCATGATTTTTACGCTTCAGTCTGCATCACAGGGTCCTCCTCCCTCTCTCCTCCGCCTCCTCCGGCTCTCCTCTTCCTCCTCCATCCCTCCTCCTCACATTTTCCCGGTGCGCTGCTGCTGCTGCTGCCGCCGCCTTCTCCTCCATGTCCTCCGTGCAGCGCGGCGCGGCCATGGTGGACTCTCCCAGCGCGATGAAGAAGACCTTCTCGGTGCCGGAGATCAAACCGCTGGACCAGTACGACCTCAACCGGGCCAAGATCTGCGCCAGCGTCCGGTGGCTGCTGTCGAAATCGTACGGCTCCGCAGGTAGACTCCAGTCCGGTCTTGCTGTTCAGATTCTGCGCTGCTTGGGTGGGGCGCTTAATAATTAATCCTGCTATATATGGATCTCTGAGTCAAGACTTGTTTTATTTCGGGTTCAGGGAACCTCCAGCATCCTTGTGCACAGCATCCATCCTCACACGCTGCACTGATGCTTATAGTTAACCCGCTCGTCCCCCTCCATGCCGTGCAGCTTTAACGCAGCATGTAGGCTACCATAAACAGCGAAGGAGGCAATTATTGACATGAATATGAGGCTTGTCGGAAGGAATCTCCTCAGTGATGCGTGATGCACGAAGGAACTGGAGGCTGTCATCGCTGCAGTGCAACAAAGCCTTTTGTCAGAGCCGGGCAGGCCTGTGGAGGAGTTCACCAGCCTAAATATAACCTGCAGAGAAAAACGGTATTTGTAGCCTACAACTGAATGAAACGTCTGCAGAAAGGTGGAGGCCGTAGATACGCGTGGGCCGGCGAAAAATGGGTCAAGACCGCATATTTGTGTCAGTGTTACGCACGCACGCTGTGCTATAGCGCGTGGCAGCGCGGTGAAGGTGACATAGTAGCTCTTGTTAGACAATGGAGCGTCTTTGGTGGCAACTGCTGCGAATGCATCCTCTAATAGAACCACTTAAGAACAAGCTTACAGATATATTTTGAGGTGTAAAAGCATATTTGTACCAGGCAGCATCGTTCTGTATATTTTTAGTGGCCAGCATACAGCAGGTGCACTGTTATATAGAGGTGCACGAGATCAGTAAACCTGCACAGATGCGTAATCCAGTGTAAAACCATTTTAATGATTAACACCGTTATAAGGCTTAAAATGTGTAAGTTTTGTTGACACTGTGTTATTATTGATGGAGGTGTTGTAATGGATGACATCATACTGTTGGGTGATGCATCTAATGATTATTGTCACAAGCCATCACAGCTGTTTTTAATCAATAACATGTATATATTAACAGAAAATATATATACAAGCATATATTTATATAAGATAGAAAAAATATTAGTGAAAATGCCCAAAATCACATCTTCACATTCATCATTGTGAGACATATTGAAGGGAATATTTGGTAATTTATTTGATAATAGGCCTAAACAATCAATCGTTGATCATAATTGTTGTTGATCAGCTAATTGTTTCAGCGTTGATTCTGTTGGGTCCAAATGTCACACATCAGCGTGGTGTGTTCAGGCTCAGCTGACTAACAGTGATGTCACTCCGTAGGTAATACTGCAGTAGTAAAGTTGCATAGTTACTCTTTATGTAATGATCCATGTTCTTTTGCTGTAATAGGTTTAGACAGACTTTCATGTTATATTTGTGTCCGATCTGCCAGTCAGCGGCACAGGAGGAGAGATGAGCTGAAAACCTCTCAGCAGGGAGGCTTCATTGTAGTCTGTAAACTGGAAAATGCCCACTGGGTGCCTCATTGAATTTTAATGGAGGCCAAGAAGAAAATGGCACTAGTAAAACCGCACATGGGATTCAACACACACTCCTGATTCAGTGGAGATTTGTTCCCCCTGACATGGCCAGAGGACGACTTCTCTCAAAAAACAGCTTTGTCAGTGACATTTCATCCTCTTTTTTTTGGTTATTTTTGAGGACATGTTTTCCAAATCACTTCTAAACATAGTGAGAACTAAAGAAGCCTGTTTGTGGTATCACAGTCACAATGACCTGACTGAGATTAAAGATCTCTCCCACAGGAGTGTAGACAAGCGCAGATATACAACATAAGATAAAACCTATAAAGACTCCTGATTAACCGAAATAAAATACAAGGGGATTTATGTTATTATGTCATAACAAGAAATATAAAAGCTTAATTTATTAGAGATAAATATCCCAACTAGATTTAAAATATCCTGAAAACGATCGAAATATATCCTTGTATTCCATCGTAATATTTTCCAGTCCAATTTAAAGGGACTTTAACCCATATTACAAAAACATTTTTTTATTCTTGTCAGGAGTTTCTGTGGGGGACATGTGATCTCAGTGTGAAATTCATTTCACCCCCATTGTGTTGGGGAGGAGGCAGAAATGGATGTGCATCTCAATATTTGGGCAAATAAAACCAAAACTATAAACTATAAAGTGATTCTTTAAAGATGTTTTATCAATATTTCAGTGGTAACAAAAGATCACGACTGCGTGAAAATGTTTGCTCGTAGTGAGAATTATCACCCGATTCTGTGGTTCCCCTCAGCTTTGCAGGGTATTATAGCGACCTGCAGCTCACGTTCATGTTTTTCCTGCTCTAAACTATTGTTTTGTTGACTCTCTTGGCTCTCATCATCCATAAACAGCAATGGCTGCATGATACATAAAAAAGAAAAAAAAAATCATTGCAATTCTTTTGACAGATATTAAAATTGTAATATGATTCACAATTAGTGGGAATAATTATTTTCACCCAAAAAATAAAAAATAATATTCCAAAATCCGGAGATTTTGTAGGCCAAAACATCTCTGCTGCACCAGCTACTTCAGTATCATACAGCTTCTTTGATTTGGATATTGACCATATTCAGTTTCAGTGACATTTTGATTAATTGTTCAGCCTACCTGCCCACCACTAGCAAGTAAACAAAAGGGATTATTTAGCAGCTAAAGGCCCAGATACTTATTTCCCTCTAGTTGGTGGAGACCAAAATTAGAGCTAAAAGTCAGGTGGCGACACACATGACTTCTAAATAACGCTGATGTTGCTCTTTATCAGTGTGTCAGTGATCTCCACTCATCTTGTTTCTGCTTTGTGTGTAGCTTAATCAGTTAGTTTATGAACTGATTAGCTGATCAACCACAAATTAATTGGCCAATATTTTCATAAACGATTATTCATTCACTCATTTTCAAGCAAAAACACTAAACATTCTCTGATTTGAACTTCTCAATGGTTTGCAGCTTCTCTTCATCGTATATGAGCATAAAGTCAGTATCTTTGAGTTCTGGACTGATGGTCTGATAAAACAAGTGATCTGAAGACTCTAACTTAGTCTCTGGAAAATTAGAATGGGCATTTTTCAGTTTCCTGACACTTTACAGACAGAACAATTAAGCTAGAAAATAATCTCAAGTGGTTTTCATCACCAAACGTGTGTTTGTAAAAGTGTGGAATTCAGCATGTTATCTTGTCACCAACATGTTTTGGTGACTCCTAACATCCATGCAGTGTAACACTGACAGTTGTTGTTGTTGTTGTGCTGTTTTAGCTGCACAGGCCTGTTTTTTTCCTGATTGAATTAGTGCTCATGTTAAATGGGTTAGCTGGTTCCTACTCTGCAGTCCAGCCTCATCTCCTCCGCTGTGATGGGGACAGAATGGCTGCTTTCCATTTGCACCATTCCCATGGTGACGGCAGTCCTATTTCCTCCCAGCGCTGCAGAGTGTGAAAGGCGAGGGTTTAACCCCAAACAGTGTGTGTCACACTGCAGTGGAGTGTGTGCTTCAGCTGTTGTCTATGTAGTGACTAAGATCGACTTTAAATTTGTGGTTTTGTGGTAATTTCTCTTCTTTCATTTGAGGAACACAGAGAGGATGGGAAGAAGGAGTTCCTGTTACATCAGAAACAACAGAAGGTTACAGAGAGAAAGGAAAAGAGAGAAGTTGTAGCCCTCATGACGAGTCAGAGTTAGATGTGTGGGGACAGATGAAGGAGTAGAAAAGAATTTGTAAAGGCTTAAAGGGGATGAGGATTGACTGCAGTAGTAAATGGAAGAGATGTAGACTCTGATTTCCCTTTAAGAAGTCCACTCCAATCTTCAGGATTATCCCGACTCCTCGTACAGCCTTCCAGAGGCTGCAGAGGTGGAATATGGGTCAGCCAGGAAAGTGTGTGTTTCTATGTCCATCATGCGTGTGTGTGCGTGTGTGTGTCTATGAAATGACCCACTCGTAGTGGTCTGAGCTTCTTGCACATCATAGATTACTTGCATACACACACATACACTTGTCTAGGGAACATAGCTGAGCTGTTCATGCAGATGATGATATGATCTTCTCCTGCAGGCTCTCTGCACTCAGACGCTGTCGCTTACTGTCACCTAATTTCCACAGTGGGAAAATGTCTTCCCTTTTATCCAGTAGTTCTTTAGCTTCCTCTTCCAGAACAGATAATATTGCTGTAGTCTCTTGGCCGCAGCCACTTTTGTATTATTTTCCACATGGGGCAATGTGTTGATAAAGCAATTCTCCGCATTGTCCTCTTTCTTTGGGAGTAATGCAGGGAAGCTGACTCATTTTCACATCTCTAGTATCTGCAGGATTACAAGAAATGTCTTAGAACTTCACCAAAAACTTCTTGGTTTTGTTTCACCTCACATGCAGCTCAGGAAACGTCCTTGAGTAGATGAACGAGTTCCTCCACTGAAAAATTATCTCTGCTTGTAGATAATGATCAGATGGACTCTTTCAGCGTACGTCATCTACTGAAATATTCATTCTGACGTTGTTTCTTTCTTTCAATATGTTTGCAAGACAAATTGCCCTCAGCTATACTAGCAGCTCTGTGAGGCTGCACAGAGGTGCTTTGAGCTAAATGCTAACTTGCTAACCACATCCATGATGCTTACATGCTGATGATGTTCACTGTGTTCATCATCCTAGTTCAGCATCTTAGCATGCTAGCATTTGCTAATAGCACTAAACAGAAAGTACAGCTGAGGCTGATGGGATTTTTGTGTTGGACAAATTGAAATTTTGAAGTTAGATGAAAAGTCAGGGCATGGCAAAAGTTTTTAGGATTCATCTTGTGGGAACCATGAATGTCTTTGTAGAATTTTGCACAAATCCATCAAGACGAGGTTGATGTATTTTTTAAAAAAACTTTGACCTGCAGGAGAAAAGTCAGAGGCTGATCCTCTGGGCACCAGTCAGCTCTGGTTTATATTTCATGGCAGTCCAGCC
This sequence comes from Chaetodon trifasciatus, assembly GCA_037975065.1. NCBI lineage: Eukaryota > Metazoa > Chordata > Actinopteri > Chaetodontiformes > Chaetodontidae > Chaetodon > Chaetodon trifasciatus. The sequence continues at coordinate 2,095,350 of JBBMOE010000023.1, forward strand.
AAAAGTTGCCGAGGTTTCGCTGAAATCCAAAAATGTGAACGTGCTGGTGGCGCTAGAGGAAAAGTCAGGGGATCAGCAAAGTCAGAAGGATTCATCCTCTTTGGACCATGAATGTCTGAACAATATTAGCAGTCAAGCTCAAGGAGACTGTCCTCTCTCCCTTCTCAGAAAATGTTCCTGTGGAGTTGCGAGAGCCACTTTACAAGGACCAGTATGACCAGGAGCACCTCAAGCCGTCCATCTCCAAGCTGCTTCTCTCCCCGGAGATCTACTGCCGAGCCCAGGCCCTGCTGGCCCAGGCGCACGGGGCCTCTCTGCCAGCATCGCAGGGCTCTCCGGCCGACAACTCTGCCCTGCTGCAGTTCCTCATTAAGAAAGGTTTCACACCAAAGGTCCAGGATGCAGACGTCACCGAGGAGGACCTCAGATACGTCCCCATCAAGACGGTGGGTGTGTTTCCTTGTGTGTATGAGTGTGTGGTCTCAAGTTTGTATTTTAGCTCTTCTTTCCTCTTTGATTTCCAGTGGATGTGGCCCTTAGGTGTTTATTTCAGGTAAATATCACAGTAGAAAATACTATGTAATAAAAGGTATTAGCAGTAAAAGCAAAAGTTTGTTGGGGGAGAATATTGTGTCTCTTCATGCTTTCATGTGAGTTCAGTTAAAGGAGGAGTAGCAGTGAGGACAGGGACAACAGATGGAAGGGAGGAAGGAGAGAAGGAAGGGAATAAAGGAGGAAGAAAGGACAGAAGGATGAAGAGAAGCAGAGAGGATAGAAGAAAGAGACAAAAGGAAAGGAGGAAGGGAATGAAGTGATATTTAGCAGCTTACCTTGTGAGGAATGAAAAATGTTTATCCACAAAGAGAAAATATGGTAGATCAAAAGTATTTCTGTCAAAAACGGTCACAGTCTGGGCTGCAGTGCGTGAACCTTCCTCCTGTGCTGATTTTAGGCTTGATTAAATCTGTCAGTGCGTTTAGAGACAGGTGTTTGAACTGTCTCTCTTGTGATTGGTGCAGAAAGCCCACCTGGCCCTGATCGACGCCCTGATGACACTGGCTGCCAAAGAGACAGTGGGCAGGGTGAAGATGGCAGCGGAGGCGGAGCAGATGGGTGTCGGGGCTCCGTGGGAGAACGCTCTGCTGTTCTGGGTCAACAGGGTGAGACCACAGAACCACAGCAACAATGCTGATATCACTCTCAGCTGTTCTGCCCTCTTCATTTAAATAGCTGTTTGACTTGAAGGGCAGGTTCATGTTTTTTCACTCGAGACCTCGTTAAAATGTTCTTATCGCTCTGCTGCGGCGTCTCGCTCGGCTCGTTTAGGCCTGCAAATCTGCTTCCCTGGAAGCTGTCAGTAAATCCAGAGAGAATTTAAGTTCTACAAAAAAATGATCTCAAATCATCATGACTCATCAAAAATCAAAGAGGGTTTGTACAAAGTCTGGAATGTCCTTAATTATAACCATTACATTTTCATGGTTAGAAAAATGCTTGAACTCAAATACACTCCTCAAAAAATGCTTGATGTTCAACATAATGTTGTGTTTAACCTCAGTTCACCAAAAATCTGAAATGAAACAACCCCATTGTTATATTTGTTTACCTCCTGGAGTTAAAATTAGTGAACAATAAAAAATCCTGGTCAGAACATACAATCGAAGTTGATATGAACTGTAAAATGTAAAATAAACAAGGGACATTATGCAAGTTTGTTTTTGTCAATTGCATTTCTTAGTAACAATTTAGATGTGCAGATAAAGGCTTTGAGAGTTTGAAATTTAGGGGTTTAGGTACTTTGCTTGAATTTTACCCTCAAAATGCATGAACCCTGTGCAAAGCTTTGTGTTTCTGGTGTGGATCTAGCTAAGTCACTAAAGCTGGTAGAAAACACTTCATGTGAACGTTTTCTGATTGCTTCATTGGACTGTAAAAAAAAAGCTGAATCCAGACTTACAGAAGTACAGTGACTTTCACAAACATGATTGACTCGATTATTAATGTTTTAACAAGCAAAACAGTGGGACTGGACCTGAAGGTGCATAATTATTTATTGTTAATTTTATTATTTCTTTCATTTCTTCCTTCTGCAGTGGCCCTTTTCTTGCTATATTGTGATATAAATATGTATATATTCATATTTATATACTGCGTGTACTCATCAGTATTATCTTTGGTGCTCTTTAGTTGAATCAGGTGCAACAGGTGAGGAGCTGAACATTATTGTACAAATTCTTATGTTTTTAATTATTTTCTAGGATTCATTGTCCCGTGTGTCATTATTTGACCCTGACAGTGTCTTAAGTCACAGCGGGGGGATTCGTGTCCTCTCTAGTGGACAAATTTTAATGAAGTTCGAGTTGAACAATAGTGAACTTGTCCTTTTAACCTCCTGTAGCTGAACCAGAAGTTGAGAGAAATCACAGAAGAGGAAGAGCCCCCCAAGTCGCAGACATGTACAGACCTGCAGCCCGCTCAGGACGCGGTAAAAACACCGCCCACCACCACCACAACAGCACACACTCACAGACGCACATGCTTGATGTTGTGCTATGAAGCAGCTGTCTCTCATACTGTAGCTGTGTTGCTGCAGCTTCTAACATCGACCTTGCTCTGCTTCTGTTTTCTCCCCCTGGTCTGTGTCTGTCATGCCTTGCTCTCTGGCAGTCTCAATCCACCCGCTGGTACTGGAAACTAGTCCCCGTAAGTGTGATCTTCTCCTGTCAATCTCTCTGAATCTGTCCATCTGCTATGGCTGACATTATTGTGCCTGCTGGCAATGCCACACATAACTCTTATCTGTCCCGTTATGAGTACTAAGGGCCTTTGTGTTTGACGGTTATGTCATTTGAATGTCTGCTGACTTTTACAACTGACCAGTTAGAAGCCACTGATAATGTCCTATAACTGCTTATAGTTATTAAGTGATGAGGTCGTGGACACTGGGGTGTTTATGACTTTGCTACGTTCGGTCATCAGTTTCATCTCAAACTGCTCAGATTATCAGAGCCGAGGGGGAGAAGGAGATGTTGGAGAGGAGGGAGGGAGGTGAAATTGCTTCTTTCGCTGGTTATTGAACTACCTCTGCGTCCCCTTTGTTTGTCCCATCCTCTCCTCTTCTTCCTCCTCCTCCTCCTCCTCCTCCTCCTCTCCTGTCGCTCTTCTCTCCCTGAGCAGTGCCATGTGACTTTGTGGTGTGGCGGTTCCCATGTTGACCGGCCCCCTTGTCATTTATGCTTGTTTCCCTCTCTCTGCCATCCCCCATCCAGCATGCTATCGCTTTTTGTTTGAAGGAGTCGGGGAATAAGCCGCCAGTGGTAACGTATAACACCTCGCTCTTTTCTCACCCTCATCCTCCACATCTCCCGTAGCAATGACTGACAGACGGACTGACCAATCGCCACACCTTTTCCACACCGTCCGCCAATGACTGACTGAGCGACTGACTGACAGACTGCAAACTAATCACTATTCCAACCCCGAGGTTGGATGGATCAGTTAAAACTCATTAACTTTTAATAGTGTTTATCCATATTTCTGTTGTTTTCCTGCTTTTCTTTAAAGTGCATGTTACAAAGCCATGTTATAGGAGGCAAACTAAGACTGGATGTTACTCTTCGATGCTGAACTTTTCACCTTTGTCCTCCTCCAACAAGGTTGCGTAACATCATTCAGCATAAGTTCCACTTGATGCACATGCAGCGTTTGTTTTGTTTTGGGTTCTTTTGGGTGTATTTTATCTCTTGCACACATCAAGAGTGACACAGTATGATTTTGAATTCAATTTTCTTTTTTTTTTCTTAAGCTGATCAGAATTGAAGGCTCATAGTATCGTCAGTGCCTGTTTCTGCTGCATGGACACCGGAGGACAAACGCCCTCATTTTCGCTTATAATCACTGATGTTTTTCTATATTTTGGAATTTTTCTTTAACCTTTCCACTGCACCTTCTGGTTGGTGTGTGTGTGTGTGTGTGTGTGCAAATCTTTCTTAATTGAGGCATTGCTGGTCTTGCGCTTTGTTTTTTTGGGTTTTCTTCTCTGCAATTTTCCTGGAGTTTGGCTGGTGTCATAGTTTGAGTCTCTGGTTTTCTTTGTTGTCTGAAAGGAGGACAGTCCTGGCTGGTTTTACATTTCTTTTTTCACTGTTCTAACCCTTAAACACAACATAATCCTTTATCTACTTTCATATTTGTAATTTTTCTCTATCTGCCTGACGATCCTTCCTCTCTTCCCCTCACTTCCCCTTTTGCTTTGTCTGGCTCCCACTTGTCTTTGCAAAACTCTTCCTCTTTTTACCATCATCTCTCTCCTCATACTCCTCCTTCCCTCTCTTCTCTTTACTAGATTCGCTATAGGAAGGACAAAGTGCAGTCTAAGCTGACTCCTACTTTCCCTCTGGTTTATGCGGTCAAAGATCTGTCTAATGGCTGCGCTATAGCTGCTGTGTTGCACTTCTACTGCTCCAGCTTGCTGCCTCTGGAGGGTACACACACGCACTCAAACACACATGCATACAAGTACACATTTGGTGATTAAATATTCATGTTTGTACATTATCTGATGTATGCTTCCAAACACTAAACAGCTTAAATGATGGTCCCATCATTTAAATAATGGTTTCCAACAAATATAGCATCTTGAATAGATGTTATAGTCACTGCGAAAGCATTTCTCAGAACTTTGTTATTACTATGTCAGGACAAACATTTTGACTCTTGATAGTACTTTGCAGTCATGTTTCATATTTTAGTTCTGCTGCAGTAATTCAGTGAATCTTATTCGTCAAAGCATTCTTATGTTCAAATAGCATCTGTTACAAATCATCTTCAGTGAATCAAAAAGTTCGAGCTGCCGCTGACAGACACGTGTACACGCAAACATTGCACACTACATATGTTTATGTGTTATTTCTCTGCGCCTTCCAGATGTGTGTCTGAAGGACACCATGTCCGTGGCTGACAGTCTCTACAACCTGCAGCTGATTAAAGAGTTCTGTGAGAGCAGTTTACAGAGCTGCTGCCCCCTCGCTGTGGAGGACCTGCTCTATGCTCCACCGGCTCTGCATGTAAGCACATTTATGCATCAGTACAGTCAAGTGAGGAGCAAGAGAGGTGGATGTATGGATGGAAAAGCAGGCATGCAAGTGTTTGAACATAGCAACCACTAGATGTCAGTGCAAGTAGAACTGTCTGCCTCTGGGTGTGGTTACTCTTAAAGGTGGTGGCAGTCCACTTTCCATGCAGCATCCATTTGCTTTTTCCATGGTAATCCAATATGCTCTGTTCCTCAGCTGAACATCATGAGCTTCATAGCTGAACTGCTGGAGTGGTTTGAGGTTAAGAAGGCTGAATTTGTTGAGCCCATAGAACCCATCGACCTCACAGGTTTGTGACTTCCACTATGTTAATGAGAACATTTCTTTAATACCATTGCGTTGACTGTTGGCTGTTTGATGACCGGTCTCTAAACCTCTGTGTTTTTCTGTCTTTCAGATGTCTCAGGGTTACTAGATTGTACAAGTCCTGTGAGCGGGAACAACAACAGGTAATATCATCCCAGTTGCACCACCAACAAAAACTGGTTAGGGTAGAATAACTAGGTGTGAGCCTCAGTGTAATGTGGAATCAATCTGAACCTAAACTACAACAACATTTATTGAGCCATAACCTGATTAAAACCTAAATAAGCCTGACAAATACAGTGAAACAGGACCGAGTTGAGCATAGGAGAAATCTTGGTGGGGTCTACATACACACAGACACTATTGTGAGGTATTACTTTTTGCTGTGATAAAAGAGTTGTGAATGAACAGCTGTATGTTTTTTCTGTTTCAGTGGGTCTCCTTCCTTCATCTTCAAACAGCCCTTTGTGCCCATCTCCTCCCCCGTGTCATCAGGTAAGAAACAGAGCACTGAATGTTTTTATTTGAATGGATTTAACCAAAATAGACTTTAATAGACATTTCTTTTTATCTGTCCTCCCAGAAAACAAAAGTTGGACAAAGAAACAAATCAGGTAGTTATATTTAACGGCTTTGTGTGATTTCAGTAGTAAATGTTGTGTTGCATTCATGTTTTATCTTAATTTTCAATCTTCTTACTTTGGCTTCTGTGGTCTCTGCTTTTCCATTCTTGACTGGCACAACCCATCCATTTGTCCATCCCTCCATTGTCATCCACCTCTCTGCAGTCGTCCTCTGTCAGCAGTGACTTTCAGCATCCCATTTGGGCTGGACAGTGATGTTGACATTGTCATGGGAAACCCAATAGATTCTGTCTTTCGCTCTGTCAGCACTGACAGCCTCACCACGGGCATCCCTGCAATGACTTCACCAGTGGCATCAGCAGGGATGACTCATGTCCCGTACAGCCCTCCAGAGGACTTCAGCCACCTGGTCAGCGCTTCTGCACCATCGAAGCGCTCATCCTGGGGCCCTTATGCACACACAACACCACTGGGAGAGCTGCCGACCATCGAGGAGGCGCTACAGGTGGTTCACACTCCTGGCAACAAAGATCGGAGGAAGGGAAGAACAACAGAGAAAGGAGGAAAAGGAGTGTTGGGAGGAAGACCAGAACCCAGATTACGTCCCGAAGGAGCCCCTGCTGGATTCTTCCTACACTCTCCAGAGGAGGATAATCCCCAGCTCAGTAGCTCTGCTCCCTGTCGCTCTGGAGTCCTCTACCAGCCTGTTGGAGGAGAAGTGGGTGATAATAAAAGGCAAGGAAGGGGAGAGAGGAAGGAGAGATCAGGACGCACCTCTGATATGTCACGTGATGATGACTCTGTTCTACGAGATGGCAGCGTTGACTCCTCTGACGCATCGGATGATACCCCTAGAAATGCCCCTGGTAATATTCGACCCAGCAGCAGTCGCCAGGAAAACCACAGCACCAGCAACAGTCCACGCCTGACAAGCTTTGCTGAACGACGAGACAGCAGAAGAAGACATCCTGCTGCTCCGGGGGAGGACTCAGGCTCTGCTCTGACCCCAACAACCCCAGGCACTCCACATACACCCTCCACCCCAGCAGGGGCACTTGGTCGCCAGGACAGCCCAGGTCCCAGAGGCCCTGAACCAGGCTCCGAGGCCTGGGAGTTGGGGGTTCGCCTGGAAGAAAAACGCAAAAGCATTGAAGCCCAAAAAAGACGTATTGAAGCCATCTTTGCTAAGCACAGACAGCGGCTTGGAAAAACTGCTTTCCTTCAGCTGAAAAGAGAGCAAGGAGAGGGAGGAGGGGAGGGAGCAGAGGAGGATAATCTTACCCTGGAGGAGCGTCTCACACATATGGAGGAGCAACTGAAACAGGAAGAGGAGAAGGAAAAGGAGAAAGAAAAAGATGGAGACAAGGAGAGAGAAAAGCCATCTGTTTCCAATCCTCCTCGGTTAGAGAAGCAGGTCACATTCTCTATCGAAAGTAAGAAAGGGGCAGAGAAAGAAAAAGGAGCAGAGAAAGAGAAGGGAGGTGAAACTGTCATAGTGGAGTACAATGAAGTGGTGCAAAAACTGAGTGAAGCTCTGCAGTCGCTACAGAAGGACATGCAGAAACTCACTGAACAGCAACAACAGCTCATGAGCAACCAAAGACCAAGAAATACACCCAAAACTACTCCAAAATCAACATCTAGAGGTAATACCAAAACACAACCCAAAACTCCTCCTCACACCCCGACAAAGACACCACCAAGAACCCCGACAAAGACTCCCACAAAGGGTACCAGCAAAGCTTGGGTGATTCCTCCTGCCAATCCCCCCTCTGCCTCCTCTCCGTCACGGCGTTCACAAGTTCTTACCTCCCCCAAATCTATAATCTCTTCTTCCTGCCCAGCTCCTCGCACTAAGATCCACTCCTCCTCCACTCCCCGCAGTCCAAAGCACCACCCACGTCAGCAACATCAGCCTCACCCACGGCCTTCCGAACTCAAGTTCCCCCCACTCAACCGCGTCTTGACACCAACCCAGAATGTGGACACCCTCCCCCACTTGCGACGTGTATCCCCCAGCAAGTGTCAGGTTCAGACCTCTTCTTCCTTCCGAATCGGTGGTCCTCGGACTCCTCAAGAGTCTCCTCAGCCTATCCAGCAACCACAGCCTGATGAGTGTACGTCAGACACAGGCTCAAGCGAGACACCAACTCAGTTCAGCCTGGAACTGGAGCAAGAGGAGGTGGAGGCTGTCGGAGGGCTGCCGGTCTTGCAACAGCCCAGACAAGATCGTCCTATGGCTGCAGGTGGAAGCAGCTCTGGAGCTCCTTCTGAGTGCTCGTTTGAGAGTGACACTATGTCCTTTTCTGCTGCGTACAGCGCAGGAGGTGAAGGTGGGAGAGGTGGAGGTGCAGGGAAGCCCTGCAGCCTGATTGAGGTCTCACTGTCATCTCTTGGAGGTCCAGAGGGGGGCAGTGATGAACCAACTGATGAAGGACAGGAGTTCTCCTCTGATTCTATGAGCGACCACACAGAATCTGCTGTGGAGCCTGCTAGAAGACCAGCTGCAGAAGCCCTGGACCCCATAGAACAGCTGGATCTGGCCACAGGAGCTGGCAACATATCAGAACAAGAGGAGTCCAATGGGGAACACCCAAGACAGACGGAAACGTTGGAACCAAGTGGAAAACAGAACGAGCTGGGGACAAGAGGAGGAATTAAATTCTTCTTTACGGTGAGTGCTTGCAAAGCAAAACAGAAGGGAAAGAGTTAGCTTTGTATGCACATTAATTCTGTCATGACATTTGAGTATGTGATCTTGTGCCTGTGTGGCTGTAGGAGGAGGTACATAGTGAGGGAGAGATGGCCCAGCGTAGAGCTGTCCTGTTGGAAAAACAGCAGAAGAGAACTGAGGAGTTGAAGAAGAGGAGACAGTGGCATGAACAAGAAAGAGAAAACAGGTAACACATTTATGAATGCACCTGCACAAAGTGCATGCTTACACAGTTCTTTGTATCCAAAGTCTGCCATACCTGCATTTGTACATTTGTGAACAAATGACATGCACCCATGTAAAAGTAACCTTATTCCTCTCGGTTTCAGACCAGCATCCTCAGATAAAAGAGTGGCATCTCCGTCCAGTACACCTCCTGCAGGCACAACCTCACCTTCCCCCACACCTCCTGCTACACCAGCCCGCCGGGGAGATTTCACACGAGGGGAGTATGCACTGCGGCAACAACTCAGACTCATGGATGACTTGGACAAAATGTTTCGACAGAAATCAACCAATCATGGACGATCTTCCACTAAGACAACCCGTTCACGGCCTCGCAGCATGACCAGGGAGGAAACACAGCTCTCTCTGAGTCCAGCCAAAGGAAAAACTGGTAGAGTCAAAAGCTGAAAAAAGATATCAACCAATCAAGACATGTGTTGTGTGTTTGTAGATGATTTCAATGACAAATGATTTATGTTTCTCTAGGCTCTAAATTGACCAAAGTCTACTCTCACTCCTCCCTCAATCTGGCAGCCACGGACGAGCCAGGAAACAAATGTACCGACCCCACAAAGAAACCCAGCAGGTACACTGCTGCATACATCATTTGCCTCTTTTAGCCACATTGGTAGCTTGGTTTAGAAGATGGAAGTGCTGATCGGTCAGATTTGGTTGTTTTTTTGTTTTGTTTTCTAAGCCAATTGTTTTATCCAAGATGAAATAACTCGCCAACTACTGGATGGACTGCCATGAAATTTGGAACAGAAATTGAACAAAAGATGCAAAATTTCCACTTGTGTGCCACCTTAGTTCATGGCAGCGTACCAAATTACCAGTAATAGTGCACAGGTTATGCGCACTATTACTAACATTAGTTAAACTTTTGAGGTAAATAACGGTAATGTGCTAATACAGTAGTGTGCTAACATTAGCACAAGAGCATGCTAGATGTTACTGGTTAAACTTTGAGGACTTGTTGAATATTGATTGAGGATTGAGAGTTGTGCTGTACACCCAAAACTTTTAAGATTAAAAAAAAAGCTCTTGTGGTTCTTGTTACTCCACAGCTAACACCTCCTTTGCTTCAGTAACACAAACATTTTCAGTTAATACTGCCCTGCTTGCTACTCTTTAACTATGACTGCTAACCTTCTCAGATGGATGTCAGCCCACCATCCATTCAGCTAATTACTACTAAACATTTCCAATTTGGGTAGAAAAGAGTAGCATAGAGTGGGATGGTGCTCCTTTATTGATGATCCAACTGTGAATCCAGTTTGTTCTCAAGTATAATACAGATACAGTATGAGGTGATGGACTATTGCATCATTGTTTGACATTTCTCCAACAGCCGCCCTGGTTCACCTGCAGGATGTGTGCCACCAAGTAGACTGGCAAATCAGAATGGAGATAAAGAATGGGAGACTGGTTCCAATGGTACCTCACCTGCCCCAGAATACACTGGTACAGTACTACACAGTACAGTATCTCTCAGTTCTTGAGTACTTGTATGCCTTGCCGAAATGCCTACAATTGTACAGATGGGTTAGCATAAATGAATGTGCTTGTGTTTGTTCTTGCAGGTCCAAAGCTCTTCAAAGAACCGAGCTTCAAGTCCAACAAATTCATCATTCACAACGCTCTCTCTCGCTGCTGCCTTGCTGGAAAGGTCAACGAAACACAAAAAAACAAGATCGTTGAGGTAGACGATGCGTTTTACTTTACTATGAACCACTTTGCTACCTCTTCAGTAAAATCAATGATATTATCATTTAAATCTTGCTGGGAATTCTGTTACTTTGTAGGCACAGGCAGATGAAAACTGAAACACAGCCAGTATGATATTGTGCACTCTCCTTTTTCCAACCTCAGGAGATGGAGAAGAGTCCTGCCAACCACTTCCTCATCCTCTTCCGTGATTCCAACTGCCAGTTCAGGGGCGTTTACACCATGAACTCCGACTCCCAGGAACTTGTACGATTGGCTGGTGTGGGCCCACGGGCAATTAGCTCCACCCAGGTGGAGTCCATCTACAAATACAGTTCAGACAGGAAGCAGTTTAGTGCCATCCCCTCTAAAACCGTGGGCATGAGTGTGGACGCCTTCACCATCCCCAGCCATCTTTGGCATGGAGGAGGAGCAGCAGCAGCGGGAGGAGGAAGCAGGAGAGCAAGCATTACAAAGAAGGCAGTCATTTCCAAGTGAGGAACATAATTCATCACAGTGACAGATCAATGAAAAAAACACTGTAATCACACTATAATTATAGTAAAACTGTTGTGAAATACAGTAGGAGGAGGAGGAAGCAGGAACATTACTTAGAAGGCGGCCATTTCCAAGTGTATAACATAACACATCACAGTGGCAGATCATGAAAGAAAACACTATAATTATAGTGAAATCTGTAGTCAAGTCTGAAAAACAGTTTTATGCACACAGTCGAGCCTTCAGCCATGTGTGTGCATACATACACCTTACCTCTGCCGCCATGGGATTTTACTACAAATACAAAACATTAAAAAAGTATTTGTACTCCCCACTCATGTGCACGACAATGTTAACGGCACAACTTTCATTTCCCAAACACTGAATGAGACACGCTCACTCACACATGCAGAGTGTAGAGAGGAAGGTTTTGTAAAAAGTTGAGGTTAACTGCACAAGGAAGAGTTACTTTTAAAAAGTCTCATTACATTATAGTATACATTTGTATGTTTGAAGAACAAACTCAAAAATGACTTTCATTGAGAAGAAAGGGAAACTTTAAGTTGTTTCTTGAAAAACAGTGACTTTCATAAGACACACGATTGCTGTCTGTTCTGGTTCTGTGGACTGAAGTCCTCAAGTAGAACGCCAGTTTTATACGATAAGCCAAACAACAGAGAAAATGCCTTCTCGTGTCAGAGTGACTGGCAGGACTTTTATCTTGTACAAGTTTCAAGTTTAATTCTACCATCAACGTTCAATAGGTGGATCAAAGCACATTTGTTTTGCAAAGTGAAAGATAGCCATAACCATATGCTGCAGAGAGCAGCAGTGAACGGCAAAGATCTGCAAATGTGTCAGTGGTTTTCAGAGATGATTACCACAGCATGGAGGGTGATTTACTGTATGTGGTATAAGCTTATTTCAAAATAATATCACAGCTGAATGTTTGATGAAACTATGTTGATAATGGTTATACGTACGAGTGTCAGATGCCAAGTAAACAGCTTTGAACTAATAGCATACTGAAGATGACGCGTCATGCCAAACTTACAGTTAGAAATACCTGGATTGTTGCACTCTTGGTTAGGGATGGGTTCCAATAGCTGCTTCCATTTTGGATCCGGTTCCAAGTTGGTAAAATACCTGGATTGATTAAGCTTAAAAGGCCAAAGAATCCTGCATCAAATCTTTCATTCACATGCTCTCTTAGCCTATTTTACCTGTTTCTGAGACTACAGGCATCCATAATGAAAAATATTAACAATTGATGACGGAGCAAGATTGACTGAAAATGGTGGACCGCCTTAACTTAAATGTGCTAGAGTCAACAAAATAACTGTGAAAATGTAGTATTTGCAGTTTGGTACTTAAATACTCAATTCCAAAAAGTTGGGAGGCTGTGTATAACATCAGTTAAACAGAATGTGATGACTTGCTAATCCTTCTTAACATATACTCAATTGAAAACAGTACAAAGACAATATATTTAATGCTTTACCTCATCAACTTCATAGATTTTTGTAAATATTTGCTTATTCTGAATTTGACGCAGCAACACGTTTCAAACAAGTTGGGACAGGAGCAGCTAAAGACTGAGAAAGATGTGGAATGCTCCAAAAACACCTGTTTGGAACATTCCACAGGTAAACAGGTTCATTGGCAACAGGTGAGAGTATCATGATTGGGTATAAAAGGGGCTTCCTGGAAAGGCTCGGCTGTTCACAAGCGAGAATGGAGGGAGGTTCACCACTTTGTGAACACATGATCGGATAAAGGACATAACTACACAGACTCAGGAACACTTTGTAAAACTGTTGTCATTAAACACTTGGTTTGCAAATGATTACATTCTGTTCTATTTACATTTACATTTTACACAGCGTCCCAACTTTATTGGAATCAAGGTTGTAAGACAAAGAGGAAAAAAAACAAGCCTCGAGCTTGAATATTTATCTATTGTCAATCATGTTAATGTAAGAACTTGTGACATTTTTGATAAATTATCAATCTGTTGCCAGTGTCACACTGTGTTCTGGGACCTGCAGTAGAGCAACATTGAACCCGCCGTCAGGTAACATTAATTGCATCGTGCACAGAGAAAAATGTGAGATTTAGTTAATGTTTGCTGAATGATAAAGTAGAATTAATATTATTTCCACTGTGTTGTTTTTGACTTAAGCTTCGACGGCTTCTGCAGCTGTAGCACAGCCTCCCAGTGAGGAGCAAACACACAGCAAAAGGAAAAATGAGTCAGGATGGGGTTAATGAATGTCAGAGAGCAGCGATAAATATGTGCACGAGCGACTCTGTGCTTTAGGTATGACACTGAAAAACCAGTATCATCCCTAAACATGCCTGAAAAAACAGTACATATTGTACTACAAGGTTAAAAGACTGATAATGGATTCAAAAGCATTTGGATTCCATCAGAACTGGATTCAGATTTGATAAAATGCGAGTGAACCCTGACCCTACCTTTGGTAGAGTGCACACACTTACATTGGTGTTTTTCAGACCAGCATTCATGTATGAAATAACAGACTGGATTAAACTCCACTGATCAAGCTCTTTCGCTCTTTCATTCTTTTTTCTTGTCACTCTTTCTCGTCTTGATCTTGTTAGTAGCAGTCTAAAATTTTGATAGTGAACAGAGATAACCTGAGATTTATGTAGAACACTACATGGCTGCTTAGGACCATTCTCTAAATAATGAATGTGTGAACTATGGGTTCCTCTGTTCAGTCTTCTGCAGTCTGAGTGAGATTGGAGGGCATTTAGGAGGTTTTGGAGAAAGTGCAAAGGTTAAGACCCACTGTATGTGAACAAATCGCTCAACTTCACTTAATTCCAAGACTTTTCTCTCTTCCCTGAAGGTATAACAATGCTCACGAGCTAATGAACAGCTTGCACATTAGCAAACATTGTAAATAAGTAACCTGGAAATCTCTCCAGCAAGTTTAGGTGACTTTGTGTCCTGAGAAGATGCACAACTGGTTACCAGCAGTGGTCAAACATTTGTGATAAAACAGAAGTTCTCTAAGAAGTTGTTTTGTATTTTTGGGAGCCAAATGTTCACTAGCACTGAGTGGCAGCTCAGCTTCAGCAGCAGAATCAGGATCGGAGGTTGGAGTCTTACATTTTTTGGCCACTTGGGGGCAGCGCAACAAAATTACCACATTGACATACATAAGATAATAGAGACTTAATTGTCATCAAACAAAAACTGGGAAGAAAACTGAGAATCAGTTCTTATTTTCAGGTGATTATACACTCATGGAAACACACTTATGAATATTATATTGAATTTCTACCAATAGATCCCTCTAAATCCTGCACACTGGACCTTGAAGGATCTATCAGACAATCAGAATAGTAATTATTCTTTTAACTCATTAAGTCCAAAGACATCAACAATACAGTGAGTCTGACAAGAGTTTGTTATGGTTTTTTATTGCACCTTCCTCAGAACATACAGTATGCAGCTCAGATACGCATCGACAGAGAATATCACTTGTTAACTGATGTAATTCATATTGCACTGGTTGATCAGGTGTGATTCTTTGGGATCTTTGGGGCAGTCCTACCACTTCTGGATTAGACCACCACCACCATACCAAGGCTAAAAATTAAGAAAAGGTGCTGTTGTGGAATGATTTGATTTTTCTTGTAGCAGATACAAAGCAAGTCCAAGATTTAGCATAAGGGCACAACTGAGATAGGGGGCCTTGATTTCTACAGTGTGCAAAAGGTAAAAGTGCTCTGTGGTTTTTCCTCTGGAAACGAACACGGGTTACTTAACACTGAACATCCTTGACCAAAACCTTTTCTTTATATGAGGCCTGACAAACATGCTGAATGTGTTTCCTGTCTCATTAAATTGGTGGATAAACCTTTTTTTTTTAAGGCTTTTGAATCCTGCATTGTTTAGAAGTCTTTTTCTATTCCTTTAATAGCACATTTCTGCTTTTTACAGCACATTACACTCGTCAGACCAAAACATGTATCACATCACCTCTGACTTCGCGACGCATACAGTACACATGTGCATCCTTCATGACACAATACATCACCCTACAGCGCCGCCAGCAGGATAAAAACTCTGCAGGATACTTTTAATATAGTGCAGGAAAGCATGAATTAACATGGACTTGAGAAGTTTAGGGGAAGTAATATTAAACATTTTGATACATTAATGGTTTTTTAGCAAACAGAAAACTAATCACAGGACTCAAGGGGACCAGAGCTGTGCTTATGTGTGAATCTCACTGTTTTGTTCTTGTCTGAAACAAAATCTTTTTCATTCCTGAAACATGTTAGTCTAAGACAGCGGGACATTTTAACACTTGTGTGGGTGGCTGTGATTCAAAGATGCTAAATTATTTATTGCTGTTCTTTTGTTGTTGAGCTTTCAACAGAGAAATTAAGGGAAAATCAACAGCAAGCCTTTTTCTGGTACACAGCATACTGTATGTTAGTAATATCCCTTATGTCATAATCCTAAATTGTAATAAAGGTGTTCTTTAAATCCACAAAATCTGATCAAATTGCTTACTATAACTGAACTGAAAATTGATTTTAAAATACTAAGACAATAGGATTTGCAAAACAAATGGTGAGTGTTTTTACAGGCACTTTTGAGAACAAATACTGGGCAAAAATGTTCGATCCAAAGTATAGAAATAATAATAATAAGTTGGGAAATTTCAAGAAATATGCTATCATATAGAGCCATTCAGTATCAGTAATTAGCACCAAAGATCCCAATGAATGTACACACTGAATTTATAAGGATTCACCTATTTGTTGCCACATATATCATGAAATTAACTGACATGAAGCTCAACAGAGTGCAAGAAGCTTGTAGGATGTTATGGCTGGAAACTATTGACAAAAACTTTGAGGAATCACTAATTACACCATCAAACTCCATTTCGACTCATTTCCATTGAAGTCCTATTAGTTGCTAAGTTAGTTTTAGGGTTAAACTGATGTTAAACAGCATCTATCGCTGCCTTCAGCTCTAGCTGGCTGATTCAACACAATAACCTTGGATTCTAACTTTCTAACTAATGCATACATCAGACTTAATTCTATAATGAAGCTGGTATGATAACCTCAGAACGACAAAGTGGACAAGCGTGTGTTGGCTGATACAGGAAGCTGCAGGTGCAAAGCTGTGAGAGAACATATAGTTAAACACTAAGTGCCATAAGGAGGAGTTGGTGTAATACGCAGGAATAGAGAGATTAGGAGGAAGAGAACAGCTTCTCCATCTATCACCCACCTCCACTGCTTCTTTTCTGTTTAGATTCCATGTTAATACACCTGGAACAGCTGCTTTTATCAAATCAGACTGCTAATGGGCGTCTTCTGGCTCGACCACGGGGTTGCTGTCGGCTTGTGTATCCACAGCGCCGTGGGCTGTGCTGTTCCACGGGGCAGCGTCAGACTGGGGCTCCAGGGACGGACTCACGGAGACCGGATCGGAGGAGTTGGTTGTTGGGTCCAGCAGGATCTGGGCGGAGGTGGGAGGGTTGCTGAACGGGGCATCAGCGGGCAGGTTGGACGAAGGGCTAGGTGAAGCATTGGATGCGGGGAGAGTGGGTGTGTCAGAGGGCGTTTGTGAGGAGGAGGCGTTGTATGTTGTGTTTGAGGAAATGCTGGAGGGGGTGAGTGAAGGGGAGTCGGAGAGTGTGTGTGGGAGAGGGTCAGATGCAGAGTCTGTGGGGGAGTTGGTCATGGTCGGCCTGGGAGTGTGTGCAGGGGTCGGTTCCTGTGGATCTGAGCAAACTACCTGCCCCTCGGCCACATACCACACCTCATTGTGCCTGTCCAACAGCTTAAAGGGACTACACACACACACACACACACACACACACACACACACACACACACACACACACACACACACACACACACACACACAAGGAAAGAGCAAAAGAGATGAACGCAATCAATTATCATAATAGATCTCATAATCTTCTAAATTGCTTTGATTATTATAGAAACTTGTAATTTGCTTTTAATCTGCACATTACAGTGGAGCTCAACACAATGCAACCTGCATCCTCTCTATGTTGCAAGTAGCACAGACGACAATGGAAACAGTTTCCAGGGGACACTAAAAACGGATGCACACGCCCGGACTTGGCTTGGAAACTCTTGTTGTCCCACTAAAAAATACTAAAGCTTATTTTCCCTGATCACTTACTGAGAGACGACTTCAGTAATGAGTTAAGAACAAGCGCGTCCCAGACGTGTGCATCACTTTTTAGAGTCCCCTGGAAACAGCTGCCATTGTCTGCGCTATGTGCTTGTCTATTTGCTGGTGTTTTCTTAAGCCGCAGCGCGTTGAGCTCTCGGCAGCATATGGATCCAGATTTTACAAAAACGCTCAGTGTAGGTTTGCGCACCAACATTTTTGATTGCAACTCTTATGTCAATTAGGCAACACCTGTGAGATTTGGCAGCCAAACAAAGCAGCATAGGAAAGTCAGAAATTAAGCGTTCGTGGACGTGTGTAATACCTGTCATAGCCGACTCCATAGTGGTAGCTGTGGTTGTAGGAAGCTCGAACTCTCTCCAGTTCTTTAGTCAGCAGGTGAGCGTGAAGCTTGGAGGTGACAGACAGCATCCAGCCTCCGTAACTCCTCACATAGACGTCCATCTCTGGCATCTCAGTGAAATACAGCTGTGCACGAGACGCAGATGCAGCATTAGCCGTCACATCGTATGTCTCAGTAGATTGATAGAAGAGAGTAGGTGAGGCAGCACAAAATGCTGTTTAAATGGATGTGTAGAAGCACACAGGAGAGCTGTGAAACTGACCACATGAGTAGTCAAAGCCAAAAAGTTGGTTTAATCTTTGACAATGTGTTGTATTTATAAGCCTTTCATATTATCTGAAAAGCAACCAGTAACTGCAGCTGTCACATAAATGTAATGGAATTAAAAGTAGAATATTTTCCCTCTTAAATGAATCAATTAAATCATGAAACAGATACAGGGCAGCAGCACTGATAGAGCATGAGACAGCACTATTTCTATTGCGCTGAGTCAGTGAAGGCAGCACCGGAGCCAGCAGCATGCTGGACGTCCGTCAATGCTCTCTATTGATCTTACAGCAAAAATCCATGATCAGATTACACACAAACACTGAGAGGTTAAGCATTTGACCTCCTGATTGGCAACAGCAAGCTCATCAAGTCCTGGAAAAAACTGCCTCCGCCTGCACCTAAAGGCTGCCTCTCCCCGCCGGTCTGGCTCAGCTCACCTTGTCACTGGTGGGCGCGGGCGGCTTGTCCTGATAGGCTGCCGGCAGCGGGAAGTTGAGTGTGTAGACAGCCGGCTCCCACAACTTGGTCTCCTCTGGGATCTTGACCAGGACGGGGGCGGTCATCTCCATCTGGATACCTACATGGCACACACACACACAGAGTATAAGACACACAAAATGATGACACTCTGATTTTCAGCCTCTGTCCTGCTCTCACCTCCTTCATTAGCTCCAGAGATGTACTGGAAAAGTCTCCTGAAGGCCATGGCTGCACCCACACCCATGAAATAGGCTTCGGCATCTGTCGACACCCAGCGAGTGGGGCTGTAGTGTCGCACCTGAAGACACACACGTGCACGCACACACATACGGGGTAACAAGAGAACAAAACTGTCTGAGAAGTGACACCTTGATGGAAAGACGTCCTTGCTGTTTGACTTTGCGTTCACTCACCTCGTATTCATCTGTTTTGCAGACCAGCGCATATTCCAGACATTCCTTCGACTCTGTGCAAAAGCTGCTGTTGGTACTCGGCCTATAACAAACAATCAGAGTCCTTTATTGATCCCCGGGAGGAAACTGGATCAGTTGCAGGTGCTCCCATTGTACAAAAGTAATAAAATAGAAAAAGGAAATAAGAAATATCTTAGAGAATATGTAAAAGTATGTAAAAATGTGTACACTATACTACGATATAAATCAGCTGCAAATAATAAGCAGTGTGACATGTCAATGTGAATATGTAAACTGTGTATTATCCTACAATAAATAGCAAATAGAAATATACCTGTGCAACATTCTACATCATAAATATGCAGTATAGATAAAGAGTGATGATAGGAGGCCAAAAGTATATGGACATGGTTCACTTATGTGTACTTTTTAGTCTGAGGCTGAGTGTGTGTTTCCACCTTTGTGGTAACAGTTTCTGTTTGGCACTTTCCAGTTTCAACATGACAATGCCCTCGTGCACAAAGCCAGCCCCACAAACAGATGTATTTACCACTGTTCAAAACTGAAGATACAAAGTGCTTTACACGAGACGAAAAGTGAAAGATAGAGGAGACAGAAAAGACGTGTTGAAACAATGACAGTCAAGTGTCTAACCCACAAAGGAAAAGCTAGAAAGATCAAGACAACAAATCAGTTTCACGATTCTTTTAGAGCGAGCACCAACTTTGCTGAATCCAGACTAAAGCACCATCACTGCTACCTTTTCAGTCTTGACCTTGAAACAGCCAGAAGTCCCTGCTCTGAAGACTTTAATGCAATGATGGGTTAGTTCAAAGTATCATCTGTTAACGGTATTAGTGCCTGACCCCATTAAAGCTCTTGTGGCTGAACGGGACAAAGAAACCACTGCAGCCACTTAAAAGCCTCGTAGAAGAGTGGAGGCTGGTACAGCAGCAGATTAATGCCCTTTGTTTTGGAATGAAATGCCCAGCAATCACAAATCACACACGGAGGCTGTAACTCAGAGTCAGGACTTGTCATAATAACAGCCAGCACACTCTTTAGATGTCAGACTGCTCTTAAGAGAACTGCAGCAGAAAAGCGCTAAATTGAATTCACATAAGATGTCCACATACTTTTGGCCATGTAGTGCATCCATCTGAAGTGACAGACTTACCCAACACTTCCTTCAGCAGAGACCGCCAGGGCCAACATGGCCAAGACTGGGATGAAAACCCTGAGGAAGGACAAACCACTCATCTTCATTTCAAGTAATTGTAGAAAAAAAAGCTTTGAAAAAAAGATAAAAACCACGACTAGAACATTTTTAGAACGTCAGAAGAGAAATTTCGGCTGACAGATTTGAAGCTTTGACTGTGTGTGTGTGTGTGTGTGTGTGTGTGTGTGTGTGTGTGTCAGTGTGCTGCATTCCGGTGTTGGCACTGCAGAGATGAAATGGGACACGTTTTTCTGCTCCGACGCAAAGAGGGGAGAGAGAGGGAGGGAGGCAGGGAGGGAGGGAGAGGTCTGCTGCATCATCACACTCTGCCTTCTCAAAATCAAAGACGTTTTGAGGTCATGGAGGACCAGCGTCCAGCAGCTCATCTCAACCCTTTGACATCTACACGTTTATCGACTGTTCAACTTAAGCAAACACCTCCTTTAAATCCAAGACCGTTTCACGAAAATTAGGGTTATCTAACGACGGCATCTCAAACCACAGTCACCGGCTCAGTTTCATGTCTATCCGCTGATGTGTTTGCGTTTTTACGCACAGCTGTTAAAGCAGTATGTAAGATATTGAGGGAGAAGGTCAGATTTCCATGCACGCAATCAACAATGACGCAAAAATCAACTTTACCTGTCCATGACGCTGCAGAAAAGTCGCTAAAAAAGGCATCAGCTAGGGCCAAACATTTGTGAAGAAACAGCGCAAAATCAGCCTGTGGTATTTATTCTAAGTCTAATATATAAGAGCTGATACTCACATTGTGCCGGCCCCGTGTGCGTGTGTCCTTTCCACCTGCCAGGGGAGCGCAGGGAGGAGGAAGAGGAGGAGGAGGAGGAGGAGTGTGATGGAGACTGCAGTCTGCTGCACTCTGACGGGAGCCGGTGGACTGCAGTGAGGAGGACCAGCGTCCGCCTGGAGCTGGCAGGAGGGAGGGGCTGAGCTGGCACATGGCTGCGCACCAGCGGACCGACACAGGACAGCAGCGACGAGCCCGTTATCAGCCAGAGTTCACCTCCAGCACGCCGCAGCACGTGGAGGGCTGCTCAAAGATGCGCCATCATTTATCCGTCAGAGCGCGCATGCATGACAGGATGGAGGCCAAGTTTCAACTGCTCCTCTCATATGGACTGCTTATAGTTTACATCTACAATACAGCCGAGCTGAGCTGTATTTAGAGATATACATGGTTGCTTTAAAGGACCACGCCACTGTGTTTGGATATTTGCTTGAGTTTTTCAATACATTCCCCAGTTTTAGGATTTTGGATGCATTTCTTTGAAGGATTGAAGCTCGTTTAAATCGTGTAATCCAGCACAGTTACATTAAGTTGGAGCCAGTTTTTTCCCATGTTCTATTACACACTGCTGCAGGTTAAAGGCCCTGAAAACTTGCCAAGTTTTCATCTGGAATATTAAATATGACTAAATAAGCAGTAATTCCATGTAATTAAGTCAGAGTGGAAGACACAAAACACCAGAGAGAAAAACACAAATACAGAAATACTCACTACTACTTTAACAAAAATGCACTTGTTATTTAAACTTGATATTTACAGCGCTGGTTTAATAGATTTTCACAAATTTATCCAGAAATAAAACATTTCAACATATTCATGGAAACGCGGGACCAGAGTGAAGAGGAGGTTTTAGCTGATTTTACTGGTCAAAATCGGTTGACTCCTCATATGACTCGCCGCCTGTGAACATAACGTGGCTCTGAAGGAGAAAATAACTGGTATTGGTGCTTTTTTTTTTTTTTTTTAAACAGAGGCAGTTACAAAGGGGGAGTTTAAAAGACAGACAGGGAGGGTCAAGCAAAAAGATGCGGCTGAGTTGCATTATGGGATGTGTCTGTTTTTGGACTTTAAACCGAGTAAAAGCGAAGATATAATGACCTCTGTTTCATCTCCCCTTCTTTATAGATATTAGTTTTCTGTGAGCGCAGCTACAAAATCCAATTGCCTGAAGACATTTACACATAACAGCTTCGATTGAGACCTTTCCAGAACACCAGCTTTATTGTGACAATTCACACAGACATCAAACAGCTCTGTAACAAGCACAAAACCTCTTCTGTTCAACTGGTTCACAGACACACATGACCAGCCTGTAAACGCCGAGTCATCACCGTCCAGGAGTGTCTGTGGTTCTCAGTAGTCTTTTCTTGATTCCTCACATCCGTGACTCCTACCGTCCGTCAATTAAAGGAATCAATAAATCTGATTGAAGCTGAATCTTTGTCATTACTGTCTGAAGCGCTGTCTACAAAGCCTCTACGCAGTTCTTATGAAAGTGTTATGTGCCTCCTTTTGTATCAACAGTCTTTCTCTGTAAACTATTTACAAATCTACCCCGCCCGGCTGAACACGTTTCTGATCATTTACCGTTAAGTTATCAATAATTAATAAAAGAAGCTTCACATCAAGAGCAAGAAGGTAAAACCGAAAGCATACAAATTCAAAAATGATCTGTCAGGTCACTCGTCTGCCCAGACTGGCACAGCATGGCCGAAAAAGAAAAAAAAAAAAAACATGGCCGTCGTCGAACACAAGCAGGGCCACTGCTGGTCATTTCAGAGACTGATCCAAAAACTTTATTCATTAAGAGGTCCACGAGTCACCAATCCACACAGATGTGAAGTTGACCTCAACCACTAAAGCACTAAATTACAGCAGCGGTCCATGAGACGGCCTGGGAGGAGCTCCTACCTCTCCAACACATACAGTAATACTGAAATTAAACATTTCAATATGGAAGAAGTCAATATACTGAAATATATGACCTCTTCTGTTTGTCCATATATTTCAATATATAAGTGAAGTGTATAAGAAAAAAGCAACATGTACAGTATTGTGTGGTGATAAAGTTGTATCATAACCGATGGGACATTATTGAGCCCTGAACGGTGGGAGAGACAAAGATGTTGCCTAAATTTGATATATAAACTGATTAGCCTTTTACCTGAGCACGGGCCATTGACTCCAAAGGGAAGAAAAAAAAAAAAACATTGTGTTTAAATTTTGTGTTGCCCCATATTCATACACACACACACGCACGCATGCACGCACTCACATCACACACGAAAAGGTACAACTAAGAGGCAGAGGAACCGTTTTTAAATAACCAATATAAACATAATGAAAACCGAGCTTTTCTCTAAAATGATAATTATCTTTGGAGAGAGAGAGAGAGTGAGACAGAGAGAGAGAGAATGAAAACTAAAGAACATCAGACCTCCTTTCCATATCTCCACCCCTCCATGTGGCAGGAGCCCGTCTCCTTCTGATACCTTTCAGAGTTTCTGGGTGGAGGTGCTCCGAGGAAATGGAGGGCGTCCATCAAAGTTTTTTTGTTTTTTTGTTTTTTTTTTTTGCATAGCCAGACAGTGGGCACAAACACTGCAACCACTATAAGAGTTTCAAAAGGAAAGCTGTCACTGGGGGTGGGGAGCCTTGGTCCGTGTGCACCCCTCTGTACCAGCTGGCCCGGGGGTGTTCAGTGGGTCCCCCCTCAAAGATGCAGCTTCCCGCTCACAAGGTGGACTCTTTCTGGCGATCGCGTCCGTTACACGTTTTCTTGACTTTGGAAATACCCTCCAGCGCACCTGACTCAGTCACTCTGGACAGAGGGGGAAGCAGATAGGAGCAACGACACTTCATTTAAAGAGCCTTTTGACTTTTAGCGATCCTTTGTGCCTGATTGACACAAAAAAACAGAGTCTGTACGCAAGCAACAATGATTGTGATAAAGTATTCTGGTTTGTTTGCAATCTGAGTAGTATTGACCAATCACGGTTGAGCAGGCTTTGGTTGCATGCAGGTAAACAGGCTGTGTGAAGAACACGAGGTGTAACACAATGGCTGGAATGTTTTCTCAGAGCCCATCGGCTGCCTGGAAATTTCATGTATGCCGACAT
Source organism: Chaetodon trifasciatus (assembly GCA_037975065.1). Taxonomy (NCBI): domain Eukaryota; kingdom Metazoa; phylum Chordata; class Actinopteri; order Chaetodontiformes; family Chaetodontidae; genus Chaetodon; species Chaetodon trifasciatus. The sequence continues at coordinate 2,119,357 of JBBMOE010000023.1, forward strand.
CTGAGCTGAGATGTCAAGGTTGAAAGTCACAGAGGCCACGGAAGAGGAAGTCTCGGTGAGGATATCTGCTATGTGGACATTCGCTGACGGCACCGGAAGCCGACACACTGGCAGCCAGAGGGCTAAATCGTTGTCAGATGATAGCCGATGTGTTCTGATATTAATACTCCTGCAATGAGCGTGACTTCTCTTTCCACTGACAGCTGTGTCTCTGCTGTCCCGCACTGACAGACCACCATAAAACCACTTATGAATCACTAAAAAACTCCACTCCTTTTAACTTCAGATCCAGATCCAGACATTTTCTTCAGCAACACAAGTGCTTCAGTGATTGTTGTCTACATTCACGGTTACAGAGCGGATAGGAAATGCTAGCAGCTAACGCCTGACTTTTCATGGAAGATGTACTGAAATATAGGCTAAAATAAACAGAAGTAAGCCAAACCACCCACTGCTCACTGTCTCCATGCTAACATTATCTACCTATTTATAGGTCCCAGTGCATGATGGGAAAATAGCTCTAATATTCATATTTTAGTTTCGTTTTTCCTCCGTGAACTAATCTATAATACATGGCATGGCTAGCTAACAGCTTGCCTTCAGTGTTACAGAAGCAGCACGTTAGCTGCTGTGGCTCAGGAGGCACTGCGGGGCGTCCACTAATCACCTTCTGCCACAGTTTGAAGCGTCCTTCTGCATGACAACGAAGCCCAAATTGCTCCCGATGGTCAGACAAGCGCCTTGCATGACAGCTCGCTGCCATCGGTGTGTGAGTATGTGCACGAATTAACCATTTTACCGTTAGCGGCTTGTGTAAGCAATAGATGTGACGTGCCATAAGTGTGTAAAGAAAAACTTAAAACAGTCTACAGGGTTTAGAGCGTTAAATGGAAGGAGTGACTGCGTATACTTACACTTCATCCATCTCCACATCCTCCTCGTCCTGGGGAAGCTGGAGGTAGGGGTTATTGGACGCTGGTCTGAACTTGTAACCCGTCAGCACAAAAAAGATCAGAGTCGACACCTCCACCAGAAACTGAAGAGACATGAGGAGTGTGTTTAATGACAGAAAGTAGATGAATCATTAAGATGTGCACCGATGATAAAAATGAATACAGCTCACAGTCGATCTGCTAGCTGCTGAGCCTCAAGCTAACAGCTTCTAGCTGCCTGCACATTTATTTTATTTTGTCAAATTAAACTAATTTCTTTCCAGCCAGAGTACAAATGGGCTTCATATAACTGGAATCAGACCCTTCAAACAGAAGTCTCTGTGCCGTGCCGTGTTTTACTAAAGGTAGATTGATATTGTACATGGTTGTTGTCTTACCTCGTAGCACCACTGCCACTGGAAAGGCATGGTGACCTTGAGCAGAATGGCTATGATCCTTGTAAAGTAGATGTAACACACGATCTGAAAGTGAAGAAAAACTGAATATCAAAACTTGCACAAAGCTGAAAGTTGGCTAACCTAAAGTGAATATTCCCCTTATCATCTTGCTCGAGGATAGTAAAACTTGCTTTGCAACAAAGCAGAACAAACGTGCTCAAACAGGTCAAACAGTATCTGACTGTGCGGCAGTGACTCTGCTCAATGAGAAGCCTGCAGTGCCCTTGCCAACTGCTGTGACTCAGTAATTTGTGGCAAGAATAATGCTTGACACAGGATAATGAAAATCTGTGTAATTAAAAAAAATCAGCAACATTATCTACAACATCAGCGTTATTTTTTTTTTTTGCAATCTAAGGGATGAAGATAACAAGCTATCAATACTGGTTGACAATCTTAATTTCACTGGCAGTCTAATATAGGTCAGATCTGGTGGGTGGATGCATGGAGGGATGGATGGAGGGAGGACAAAGAAATAAAAATACATCTGCGCTGAACTTCTTCTTACCATCACGTAATAATGCCGGAAGAGTTTCAGCTTCTCCAAATTCATGGCAGCTGAAAGAGACGTGGACCAAATTTCAGAGAAAATGTCAACGTCTACAACTCATCAAACCTTTTGGCTGCAACTGATCAGGATTCTCACCTTTGCCATCGGTGCTAGAGGCCTCCTGTAGATGACGGATGGACCTATAAAGACAGATGTGTGACTACAAACACGTGTGCACAAAGACTGAAAATCTTATTTAGCATCATGGGCAAAACTTGCATTCATGGTCCATGTAGCTCACTAATCTCTGACTAGGAGTTTCATACCTTGAGGTTTTGGAGAGTAAACTGAGTAGTTTTACTCTTCATAATGGCCCATCATCACTTCTGCTTTCAAGCATTACTTTTGGTAATTACTACTGCTGTCAGTAAGTTAATTGTCTTACAAAATGCACTGAAAGTGGGGCACTATGGATGCCGTATGGTACCCAGAGTGTGCCATTTTCCCATAAAGATCCTCGTATCCCAGCTAGCCTCTGTGGAAACAATAAGCTGTTTATATGCTCGTCTCAAAACTAGCCTTTGTTATACTTTTCTAATGGACTTTTTAAAATATACTGCTACACCTTAGACAGACCACACACTGACCAGACAACAGGGAAAAGGATGGCTCCGCAGCAGATGAGGTCGACCAGAAAGAGGATCTCCTTCCACAGGTAGTATTCACTGGAGCCTTCCTCTGTGGACTCGATGATGATGAAGGCGACATTAGCCAGGACCTGGAGGACGACAGGTGAGCGGATCACCAAAACAAATCCACTGAGCGTAAATAATCACACACAGCTGATGTTTATCATGCACACACACCACACCTGCAGAGGGATGACAATCATGAAGATCTTCTTCTCCTTGTCAGACAGGATGTACTTAACGAAAGCCCAGCCGGTGCCAATTAGTGCCAGTGTGATGAAGAGGAGGGCCCCCTTGAGCCTGGAAAGTACAGCAATACAAACTGTGAGGATAAGAAAACGTACAACAGGGTCTGGAAGAGCTTTAAACTTTGTATTCTGGGGAAATTGTACTTACAGATGTGTGATATAATACATGACAGCCCAGCCTTCAATAGGATGGCCCTCAGTGTTGATGAAGTGATAGTTGATCTGAGAGAGAGAGAGAGAGAGAGAGAGAGAGAAAGAGAGAGGGAGAGAGGGAGAGAGAGAGAGGTTCCATGAAAGGACAAAGAATCCAGGTGTACAGACAGAACTAAGACAACACAATAAAAGGCAAAGGCAAACACGAGATATCAGAGAGGAGGCGACAGTGTGCTCTGTGGTGACGGTGAACTTACGCTGTGGAAAACCAGTGATGTGGACTTGGTGAAGGCCAGTGCTGCCATCAGCCAGTGGATCTTAAACACGCTGTACCTGTAAGCAAGCACGCAGGAGAAGATGTATTTTACATCATAAAGGGTGTCAAGTCTCAGCATGATCGTAACATTAAAATGGCTGCATTCCATTTAGGTGAGCTAGTTCCAGAGTCCTGAGGCCTTTCTCAGTATGCATTCTTCTCTGTACTTGTGTTCTTGTGTACTTGAGAAACGTCATCAGTCTCAGTCCAAGTACTGTTCCAATTCAAAAGTCTGCATCTCGCCAAGTACAATCAAATACCCAGATGTGTTCTTGCACCTCCCATTTTATGGAGGATATATTGGGTGGTGACTTGTGTGGACTTGGGGCAGCCTCATATCCCAGAATGCATTTCGTAGCAATGATGGCGGAGGAGAGGACTCACAACTGTAAATTACAAGTTTCGAAATACTACTGCTTTGGTAGTACGGAATGTGGTTTTAAGATTATTTTATGTGAGAAAGTGGACGTTAAAACTTAAAATCTGTGTTCGATCCATTACGATAGAGTGTAATTTAAAATTTAAGTTTTCGGAGATGTGTCGTCCTGCTAACGGACGAGCTGAGACGGTGACGTCATCAAGTACGCTGCCGTCCCAGTTGCAGAATGACCGTCCTGCGTGCTCCCGTCCTGGAGGGACTGCACTCCCAGGTTGAACTTGCTAAGTCCGAACTGCCAAGTTCGTAAGTCTGAACTTGTCGTACTTGGTATTGAGAAACGACCCCGGTGTTGTGTGGACTCACTGGTATGACTTAATGATACACTAAGCGTCACAGTTAGCTAAGTTTGCTTCATCTGTGGTTTTCCTGATGTAGCAAGTCAAAGCGTCTTCTGTGAAAAACGTCTATTAGATGGAACAGATGCAACTCTTGTACAAACGTTCATCACAGATGTTCAGCCTGTCAGGATGAACTGAGGCCATTCCTCCAACGCCACCATCAGTTTTAATTAGTCTGATACTGTTTATGATCAAACACCTGAAAAACTAATGACACGCTCACCAGCCTCAGCTCTACTTTGTGTTTTGTGCTAATTAGCAAATATTATCATGCTAATAGGCTAAACTAAGACGGTGCACGTGATATACATTATTCCTTCTACATGAGCATGTCATTTTGAGCATGCTTGTGTTCTGCTGTTACTTAAGTTCAGGCACAGCTCCCAGATCTGCTGGAATGACTCTTATGCTTGGGGATGCTGCAACAACTTCACAGGATTCTGCTCCACGATACTGTAAGCGTCCATGTCAGAGTGCCTGTTACCATGCGTACCTGTGCTTCATGAGTGTGTACACCCACACCATGGCAGCAGTGAAGAAGACTCCAGCCATACCGATGTAAAGGCGAGACAGAGGAATCTCTGCTGCAGAGAGGTAGCCGCCTGGATTCCTCTCCGTCACTTCCACCTGCAGAGGATACGTTTAGGTTAACACGTGCATACCTGAGCACGTGTGTCCTCACACAGAAACACTGAGCTTACCGTGAACGAGTAGGGCAGTTTGTTTCCAGGCGACCTGTTCTGACAGTAGTGGAACTTGAGGCTGTACAGACCCTCAGCGAGCAAGCCGACCACCATGTGGAACTGTGGAGGAGGGACAGACAGGAAGTCGTGCAAACTGAAGCGAATCAAACGCGGTTTCACATCACGTGAAACGGTTGAGACGGGTGTACTTACACTGAAGTTATAGGAGCCATTATTTTTGTCCAAAGCTAGCACCAGACTGTTGGTCTTCCCCAGCTGGAAGCAAATATAGATTAGAAACTGATTCCATGAACAGATCATACAAACAGACAAAAACAAACAAACAAAACAACACCTCTTACCTGGAATTCATTTCCTTTCACTTTGTTAGCTTCTACTGCAGGTACGTTCGATCCCTCTGTCTGACCGTCTTTGTTCTGATTCTCAGGCTTGTTGTTCTTGTTGTTCTCATCCGGCTTATCGTTTGATTTGTCTTTATTTGGGTCCTCACTCTTGTCTTCTGCTTTAACAGTAAGATTAGTGGAAACCTCCCTGGTTTTCTTCTGACCTGCAATAACGAAATAGACACAAGACAAAGCAAGCTGCATGTCATATTCCTTGGTTTAAACTTAATGGTGGTAAACAAGCTATTTTATATTCCCACATGATATTTCAAAGTACAATCTATTTTCTCTAAAACTCTAGCTGTGTCCCAATTCAGCGGCTGCATCCTTCGGAGGACCCAGCCTACGCGGTCTACGGAGGCAACAGCTTCGGAGGCTCCTCCGTCGGCTGCATCAACTATCGTTAAATGGGACGGTCTAGCCTTCGGAGCATTTCCTGATTGTGTCACAATGTCATAACTTCTTCCCTCCTAACCCGGGAAAAACACACGTACGGCGACAAAAATTTAACAGACGATACAACAGAAACATAACAGACAGACGACGGAAACATAACAAGTGAAGGGTTTAATAAGGTTTAATAAGTTCCTCATATCAAGAGGTTAGCCTTAAGCTACAACACATAGCTGGCTCTACATTCCGGTGGCTACTTGTTATCGTTATTAACGTTATGTATTTTAACAGCCATTTAGAGGTTTTAAGGCCATTTGAGCTCCTGGCGTTAAGCAAAGACCTGTTATTTACATTACATTTATGTGTATTCTGCACCGCTGCTGGTGCCGGTGCTGCTGGTCGCTATTGTTTAAAAAAAAAAACAATCGATGCCCAAAGCATCTTGGGATATGGGAGGCTGCGAAGGATAGTAACGATGCATCCTTCAAATACAGGGAAAAGAAGGACGCATTTGTCGGCTGCATTTGGAGGAGCCTTCGAATTTGGACGAATTGGGACAGCCTTCGCGCACAGTTGTGACGTAATCGGCCTTCAAATCCATCCTCCGAAGGATGCAGCTGCTGAATTGGGACACAGCTACAGAGTGATTTTGTTGTGAAGTGTGAGCGGCACTGACCTTTAGTTGGTTCAGACTTTGGCTTTGCGAACAAGGTGTTATCTTGGTCACCCATAGCGGTCACAGTGACACTACACAAACACATCACACACATTATACAGCTAACCTTCACATGAGGCTCTCAGGGCATAGTAACACACTCTTCTAAGCACCGCTGCTGAAACATACACACCTGAGCGTGTGGATATCAATAAGAAAAAGAATGAGCGGCTCGGTGTTGGTCCACTTTTTGAGCGTGAGCGGGCATTTCTCCGGCTCCTCTGCCTGAGAAAAAACAAAAATCACATCAGTCAAGTGTTTGAACATCTCACCACTGAACCTGCCCTGCAACATCAATAATGTATCAGTATCTTGCATTACTGACATAATACTGTGACTAATTAAAACAAGTCTGAAAATAAGTGATGTCCTCCAGCAGAGATGTTTATGTACTCACCGTGTAGGATAAGACTCCATTCACACGTGATCTGGAGAGGCTGAAACCGACCTAAAGGGAGTTGTAATGAGGTCAGTTGCTGGTCAAAAAAGCATGATTTCCAGTATTTGTAATTGACTGGCATCATTCAACAACCCATAAGTCTGGCTCCATTTAAGAGCTCCCAACATTTCACATCAACTTTCAGCAGCCAGAGAAAATAAGAAGTGAAAATAGTGCAGATGAAACCACTCACTCCACAAGCTAGAAGCAAATTACTTCACTTGTTTGTGATTCTGCTGCTGGAAAAACATAATCACTCCACAAAATTACCTCAGGGGCAAGACCAAAAAAAGCTACCTAAATGTAACATGGAGGTTACCTCAAGTCTCCAACTTACAAATGGGGGGGGGGGGGGTCTATTATCTTGTGTCTATTAGACACAAGAGGCGTCACTTGGTTTTATTTTTGTTGGCTGACTGAGTCGCAAAGTCGTTGTTTACTTTCTGGGATCCTGGCAGAGGTCACAGAGCATTTTCTAGTTGAGTATCTAGTTATTAATTTGGATTTTTCATGTTTTTCAAGAATTCACACCAATATGGTCTCATAAAAACAACATTAATTTTATCAGAAAGTGAAAATATTAAACAATAACAGGCAATTTAGAAGTATTTTTCCCTCTGAAAGTTTGGCCCCACAGTGCCGGCTTTGAAAAACTCAGGCCCTTGGACAAACGTAGTTGAGGATCCTCGTCCTGCGTGCTTGGTAAGGGAGGCGTGAGGCGAGGGGTATTCAGCTGGTTGCAATCTAGCAGCAACCTCTGAGGCTGAAAAATAAGCCGATGTGGAAGCGCCAAGAGCTGCAGTTCGTCAAATGGCCACTTGAGGCTGGCTCCAAAAGTAAGTCAATCCCCACAGACCCTCATATTAAAACGCCCAACTTTACAGCAGAATATAGTTAATTCCCATTCATGAAAACCGTATAGGGGGACTTAAATTATATTAAGGCTTACAGTTATGCACAGTTGTGAGCATGGCTGGTTTGAGTGACAGCTAAGCACTGGGTTTCAGCAAAAATGCTCCATTCGGACTCCCTCAGCTCCAGAGTCAGGCGCTGCCTTGATGGTGACGGCCGGAGCCGCTGACAATGAGCTTCACAATGACTCTTCAGAAACCTACGGGTGACATTAGAGGCTACGTCCATGTTTTATACAGTCTGTGGGTGCATTCTGCAACCTCACTGTGAGATGTCACAAGTCCCTCAAATGGCTCTCAAACTGGGGGGCATAGAGCCTCTGCAGGGCGTGTGTGAATGGCCAGGGGAAAAGCAGGTCATACAACAAATTTCAGTTTAATTGCTTCCCCTTTCACTGTTAATGATTGGCAGAAATTGTGGTGTTGGGGGCGTGAACATCATCTACAAATACTATCTGCAAATATTAAAAGACAGAGCACAAACATCGCATCATCGTGACTTCCCCGCCATGATGAGACGCTCAAAGCAAAGCCCCTTTGTTTCTAATGAAGATATAAATCTTTAGAGGACAGGTCACAAATGTATAATTTCATATATTTCCGGATGCAGGACTGTGCCCATGGTCATGGTAACATAGGAACATGTCATCTGGGACAATGGTGTGGCTTATTGGTATGTTTTTAACAGCACTATGGCACATAGAGGGAAAATATCACATCAGCCTTTAACAACAAAAGCAGTAATTGTTATTAGGATCAATTCATTGTTGGTTTAGGTCTTTCAAGGGAGCAGCTAACAGTAAGAAAATTAGACAGTATCACCAGCTTTCTCCTTCAACGCTAATGCAAATGTATCCCAGCGTGCATTTCTTCCGTTTGACTCATATAACCACTTTAAAGAAAATGACTTCACCTGTTGAAAACCAGTGAAAGTAGCTACAGCTCACAACCATAACAAACTCTCACGAATACACACAGAAACAAACACTTCTTACAGGGAATAAGCTGTAGTTCACCGACGGTTCTGGGACGCGCAGAGAGAGCAGGTTGACATCCAGAGTCCCGTTCGCATAGAAACCAAAGTTGTTGAGATCGACGATAAATCGAGTTTCATTCTGGGAAGAAGAGCAAACAGAAGCAGGAGATGAGGTGTTGTGGCGAACACTTCGATCCTTTAGCAGTTACATCTCCAGTTCACAAGCAGACAAGCCCCGATAAGTCATCTGTTATCATCCTCATAGCTTAGACTTTCTCACTCATAACCGAGATTTACATTGGCACAGCAAGACACCATGTTTGGATCTTCGTCTCTCAAAGCTAATTAAAGCACAACTAGCTAGCTAATAAAATGCCGTTTGAAGGACTCAAACCAGCGTAGTACTCTGCGTTAGCTGCCTAGCTAACATAACTCTGATTTGAGATAGTCGCCTTACCTTTAGGGTGAGCTTGTGTATCCTGGCATTGCACCCAACCAGCAGTAGTAGGAGTAAACACCCAGCCACGACACAACCTCTATGTGCCACAGCCATCACCGGGCAGTAACTTGCTAACGGTAACGAACTGCTAATGTTAGCGAGCGAGAATCCTGCCAGATGGCTGAATAGCAAGCTAGCTAGTGGTCTTCACAGGATACGAGGAGAGTTACAGCGATGTTAATCTTAAAAATCACTGTATCGGTTCTTTAATTACGCCGTTTAGCGTGAAAGTATACGAATTTCTGTTAACGTTACGTTGTCGGGTTCTTTTGTGTTTTCATCGCGTATCGAAGCAGCTAGCCTGTAGATGGCTCTCACAAACTCTCACTTCCTGGTCTTGAATACAAGAACAAAACATTGAGGATGGTATGGACAAAAGCGTCAGCCGCTGTCGGCTTTACATCCGGTACACTACCGTTGGCGTGATTTACAGGGCGATACTGTGCAGCAAGATGTACAAAATCGGTATAAATGTGAGTTATAACAGCCGTCTACGTGAACAATCTATAATCGTGTGTTATTTGTCTGTCCGACAGTTGAGCTTTTCACTGACACGATCCTGTCTACACCTTGTACTACCTGGCCTAGCTTCGGTCACACGCTTCAGTCTTTTGACAGTAAGCTTCCGGCTGAAAGTGTTCACACGAATGTCAGTCCACGTCGGACGCATGGATGTCCGGGTTGCCATGTATGCAGAAATTACATTAGCCATGTGTGACACGTGGAATTAAAGTTATTTACCATTAAAAGAATCTTTTACTTTTCATGAAAGAAAGATACTGGCAAAAGCTTCATTATCTTACTTACTTAACTTCACATTCATACTTTAAATGCTAAAATGAAATTTGATGCACTATGTGACCCACAAAAATAAAAACCAGACAACCAAACCAACAATCAAATGAAAACAAAACCCAAAAACTTTCAAGGAGCTACATTAGCATTCATCTGGAGTCCTGTTTCTGGCCACCTAATGAATATGAGTACATTTAGTCTCTTTTAGCTATGTTTTGGTCTCCACCAACTCTTGAGGGAAATGTCTGGCTCTTTAGGAGCTATATGTGCCAACATGTTCCCCAGCCTGCTGTTAACTTTGTCTGCCATTTGTTGCTGAGCAAATGGAGCACAGTGTGAATTGACTGAATTTTGTGCTTTTTCATTGAAACCAGCATCCTGCTGCAGCCCAAAACTACGCTAATGAGAACTAAAACAGTAAAAAAAAAAAAAAGGGGCCTGAAAGAGGCTTAAATGCTGTAGAGATAAGGCAAACAGCAGAGCTGATGAACTGGTGATGCAAAATATGAGGAAGCAGGAAACATGTGTGGCAAGCTAAAACATAATGTAACAGCAGCACAAGTAGGTCAAGAGAGGAGTCAGTGACTGACTCCTGCTCTCTGTTATCCAGCAATATTTATCTAATGTTTGCTAACCTTAGCCACCGTAAGCGACTGGTCACACCAGACCAAATAAAGCTGTAGCAACAAAACTCCTGAGTTTCTTCAACTGAGTAAGAGTGTGCTTATTAATTCAGCTTTTCAGCTAGAAGAGCATGAGTATGTTTTCTGTTTAATTTCAGTCTTTAAATAGGCCTACAGGTTTTTATGTCTGCAGAAATCAGCCAGCATTGTGTCAAGAAACCCCTCTGGTAGGAACTCAGCTTGATACAGACAGTTTCAAGTTGAGCAATATGAATAATTTGTTTAATGAGGTGTAAAACCAATATGAACGACTAACTGACAGAATGAGGAGGAAGAAGAAGTTGTAGGAAAGTGGTTTTGTGTGGCTGTTGATTCTCCTGGTGTTGAAAAACAGAAACAAACAGAATAATTTCCCATCGTAGAGAGGGCTTTTATAAAAATTCTGCAAAATGAGGATAAAGCATTTTCTAATATTATCGTGAAAGCTATGATCTGTCCCACCTGCCGTTATTGTTGTTCATCACCATTGCTGGCTACCATATTACTGACTGGTCTGACATCTGTCCAGCGTTGGCTTGAACTCATCAGCATCCAGCTCTCAGTGTCTAAGATCAGAAGTGGAACCTACAATATTTAAAGAAGAAAATAAATAAGCTCTCAGTTTTCAGACTACAGCCTGCAATTTGTTGAATGTTGAGCCACTTTTTTAATGTTTCTTTGAAGGTGCAGTCCAATCCAGCATGAAAGTTGCGAGTGCTCTCAAAGTCCTCTCCTCTCAAACAAAAAAGAAAGCTAACTTGAATATCACCACAGTCACGTGCACAAACGTGCACAACATACTACAAGCAATGCTGATGATGAACATGAAAATCACCACAGAACAAACAGGTGAATAACATGATCATGCTAAAGTCAAGTTTTAGGATGTGACGATGCAACATTGCATAGTGATATTGCACTTTAAGTTTCTAACTCAAGACCGCTGAGTAGGAAGTTTGACAACTGCAAACCACACAGCTTCAAATTCGTGTTACAGAGAGCAAGAGCAGAATGTTTTGAGAGCTTTGAGAACTAAGGGTCCTGTAGAATGTCAGTTATAGATATTCAATGTTAAAATTTTGACAAATTTGCAGGCAAAACTGTCTTTTCAAAAACTCTTTCTGCAATGTTTTATAAAGAAACACAGGAGAAATAAAGACTTCAAAGATAATAAGTCTGCAGATAACTGGATTTTACATTAAAAAATAACAATAACTTCAAGCTAACAAGAGTCCCTGTCCCTCTGGCCTCATGGGCATCACAGCAACATGGGATGAGATAACAATGGCTGCGATAACGCTTAGAGAGGACAGCCATCAAAAGTCCATTTAGTCATCCAAAATGTCAGATGAAGCAGATCACAGTAACTGAATTCATGAAATAATTTATGAGCGTCTGAAACAGACTAATATCCCTTCAAAGGCTGTGCTATGATTATGTCATACATTCAGTTTGACATTCACCTCCTGATAACTCCACTTACTTCATGTCAACACCTTTCAAAGAGCCATGTGATGCATCATAAAAAGGAATGAGCTTATAATTGTGGCTGACCTTCAGATATGTTGTCAGTTTTTCCACACTGAAGCTCTGTCTTAATCTGCCTCTGAGAAATGGGAACTGGTGGTGCGATACTGTAACAATGTCACATCAATGCGGCCCTGGCTCCACCTGCTGACACCAGGTGGAGGTAACAAGCGCCTCATGCAAGATACTTTTGCAAATATGATGCAGTTGGATCAACACTTCCAAATGCAGTCACAGGAACAGATCATGAAAGCACAGATTTTAAAGCATAAAATAAACCCCATTTAGCTGCTTCAGTTTCAGGGTCCTGATATTGCTCTTGCCGCCTCACTGTCACGGGACACTTGAATAGAACAGAGCCACCATTCATGTTATTAGTAACAGCTTTTCTTTTCCTACCATGACAAGCCGAAATGCCCATAACGAATAAAAAGGTTTGATACAGAATACTACTACTACTAAAGTTATACTATCATATGAAAAGACATTTTGGTAATGTTCATGGTCTGCATTGCCAACATTAAGGAGTTTTTACTGTTACTGTTGGAGTCAGCGTTTTCTGCACAGGACTGATATCTTACAGGTTATAACCCATTTGTGTACCCATTGTACATAAATATTTACTGTTACTGCTCAAAAAGTACATGCTACACTGCTTGTTTTGTTGTTGTTTATTTAGAAAAGGGCATGTTCAAGCACAATTACAATAAAAATTTGCTAAAATGTACTGAAAGTGCATGGTCTAAAAACACCATTGAATGTCAGTCAATCAATCAATCAATCAATCAATCAATCAATCAATGTAAAGGTCGTGGTTATCATTAGACATGAATCGGATTTGAGGGATGGCCCAGTCAACATGAAATTTTCACAGATATGATTATTATTATGATTATTCTATACAAAAATGAGCTTATTTTAAGTCCCTGTATATATAAGCATTGAATAGATGGTTTGTAACACACTATAATGCACAAGTTTGTCATTCAATAGATTTTCTGCATTTCTATTATTTTTTACATTGCATATTAATACTGAATACTGAACATCAAAACTATGTAAGAACACGTGGAAATATGTTGTAAACAAAAAAAGTGTAAAAGCAAAATTTGTTTTAAATTTGAGATTCTTGAAAGTATCCACCTTTGGCTTTGTTAACAAGCTTTGCAAACTGCTTTCGCTCAACAGCTGCATGAGGTTGTCTCCTGGAAAGCTTTTCCTACGCTCTTTAAGGAGTGCCCTTATAAGATGAGCACTTGTCGGCTGCTTTTATTCACTCTGTGATCCAACTCATTCCAAACCATCCCACTTGGGTTTAGATCGGATGATTGTGGAGGCCAGGTCATGTGAAGGTTAGTACTAGAATTTAAAATAATATTTTTGTTTGCACTTTCCACATAATTCTCTGTGTGTTGTTCCCTAGTTTTTGTTTCTTCAGTATTAATCTACCATGCAGGAAATTCTAAAAATAAAGAAAAATCATTGAATGAGAAGGTTTGACTGGTTGTAAGCAGATATATGCATTCGTCAATTGTAATTTTAATAACATAAAATGTGTCTTAATATGAAAAGTTAGAATAAATATTGTTTAAATAAACACCTCAAAATGTCCTGGCATCCATTTACAACTACTTAGTAGTGTGTTATAAACCTTTAAGAAATGCTAAATACAGGGACTTAAAGTGTTATCAAAAAGTAGTTACTGTGTAAACAGTTTTTATTTTACTGCAGATGTGGAATTGTATGAGGTGAACTACAGCAACTGTCAATCACAGCAATACTGAAAAGTCCCTCCTGGTCATCCTGGTCTGGTTAGATGAGTTTATTTATTGATGGTTATATTCCACGCTCCAGAGGTGCCACCAGTGACAGTTGGGGCGATGATCACGCTTCCTTGCTGAGCCATCATGGTGGCAGGAGCAGCAGGAGGCGCCACAGCAGAGGAGGAGGTGGAGGGTGTTTTTTCCCCTGCAGATGAGAATCAGCACAGACGCATGTAGAAAAACAAACTGGAAAGTAACTGATTTAGGTTACTGTGACTCATCCACTGCACCTGCGTGCATCTTCTTCAACCTCTGTGCAGGGTTGTTGAAGCCCATCTTCTTCAGAATCTCAACAGTGATGTTCACTGCCGACTCGTCGCCGTAGCTTTCAATCATCTTGGTCACAGTCTCCGTCCGGGATGCCGTCTCCAGATGGGACTTCCGAATTGGGCTGCAGCTCTCCAAGATCGGCATCGTGAGGTACCACTTGAACGTTTTGTGGTCGTCATCTCTCAGGTTCTCCAGAGTCTCAAGGAGAAGCTCTGGAACCAACATCTCTGCTCACTAGAGAGATTAGTTTCCAGATTAGCCTTCAGTAGAAATAATTCAACAACACTTTTGGTGCTAAAAGTTAGATAAGAAGATCAATACCACTCTCTGTCCTATGTACTTGTTGGGGCAGGTGCACAAGCATTTTAATAGTCTGAATCAAAGCATCAGGGGCTGAGATATCCTAATTTTTGGCCTCTAATATGAATCAATCTCCAAAAGCACTGCATCCTAGTTGCAAGTTGATAGTATCTTTAATCACCTGATGACATCCGCCTGGTTAATTGTCAAACTTTGGACCACAGAAGTCATTATACAACTGTTCAATGATAACGCATACACTGAATGTTAATGTATAATCAGTGGAACGCGCCTTTTCTCTCATTCTTATTAATTATTGGGACAGTAGGGGAGAGCTGGTACGAGGTAAAGTCACACTTTTTAGATAAACGTCATTTTCAGAGGTAACATTACAGACAGAAATTAATTGTTGCTTTAAATTTCCAGTTTCATCACATGTTTTACAATAACAGTATGAATTTGTTTAATACTTTAAAATTGGTTCTCCATTCCCACGACTCTTTTCAATAACAAAATGTATGTACAGTGATGGACAACAGAAACATGTAAAACTAAGTTATAGTTTTATTAAAAAGGGAGTCTATAAGGGAAGGAAGGTTCCCTTGTTGATGCAATACACACATTTGAATAAATACTGTAACACACGCAGTGCGGACAAATTAGGAGCGAGGTGAAAGAAACGCTCGCTGTTACTGTAGAGGGATGAGACAATCATCTGTTGCTTTGGTAAAGCTGGAAAGGTATTTGCAGATTCAATGTTCCTGGATCAATAACACATGAACATGACTGAAGTGATAAAATCATGAAGTGATTCTGGTGACACTACAGTGAAGTGATTGAATATTTTCCCCAATAAAAATTACCCCAAATTATTGGGAAATAATTACTTGTAGTGCAACCACCAGGAGGCCATTGATGTGTGAAGTGTTTCTGGTGACACTATGCGATATAACACGGAAGTCACTGAATATTTTTGCCGTATCTCTTTTCGGGTTTGCACTTTGTAGACGGTCCCTGCGCACTCGTCTCCGCACATACGGGAGCAGCGTCGCGCGGAGGACGGCTGGTTTTAATTAAAACTAGCTTGCAGCTCATTGTCTGCCTTACTGCGGTTTGAAAGAGGCGTCCTCGGTGTTTCAACGTTTGAGTTATTGATCCGGGAGCATCGAATCTGTGAATATCTTTCCAGCTTTAATAAAGTGTGGAGAGCTTTATGTGCTCACGCAGTCCGACTCAGAGGGACCATCGCGGTGTTACTCTCACACCGGCTCAACCCCACATCTGTAAAGCATCTGTAATTTATCTATCTATTATCTATCTCAACGTTAATAAAGTCATTGATTACAGTTTCACAATCGCTTGTAGAGGTTGTCTAATTAGAAAGTGGTTCCCTGAAATCCTTTAATACATAAACGCATTCACATCTGGATCTGGATACACACTAATCCGGAACAACCCGCTCTCTGTCCTGTGATCTGAACTCGTGCCACTCTTCTGAAATCAGTTCACTTCGCAGCAGAGATTAAAAACACGCGACTGGAAACGTCCCTCTTCTTCTGCAAATAACAAATGAATCAGGATGAAATGAATAAATCGGTTGTTATCGCTGCGGACAGAAGGACAGAGCGGCAGCTGAAACACCGTCAGCGGTCCGGTTTCACACACTTCTGATCATCATTTCATCAGACTGAGTGGAAGCTGCCGCTGAACCAGACACAAAACTGCCTTTAAATGAGCTCTACCATCCAAAGAGACCTACCGTGTCACCAGCAGCTCCAGAAGCTGAATAATGCAAAGAGAAATGGCGCAAAATGTTAGTTTCGATTTCAGCCGGACGAACAGGAAGTTAGCGAAAAGCTCCGACACAGCGACAGAGATGATCAGTGTGAAAGAGGAGAGAAGAGTAGTTAGTTTGACTCTCTGCACCCAAACATTTCACCCCAAATAAATACCTGCATGAATAAATGTTTAAACTGTCTCCGTTTCAGGCATCACGTTTCAATTCAATCTATTGTCATGTTTCCTTTGCTTTTCAATGGACATATTATTCTAATTATAGTTATAATTATTATTACTATGTGTATTTGTCTCGTCAAAAATCTTGTAATTCCTCTTCTTGTTATTGGCCATTTAATTGAAGAAAACATCTAAAACTTTAATCAATGCATTAATTGATTTCTTTGTGAAATATTGTATTTAATCCAGTTTTTACTGTCCAATTAACTGTCAGTGAAGACGATACTTTATACCTTTTAATGCGACACATGTGGTCCTCCATGTTAAAGGAACATTGAATCTGTAAAAAAAAAAAAAACACACACACAATCAACAAATTTGGCCTCGTCGACGCTTTCGGCTTCAGGCTTCCTGAACACAACAAAGACAGTCAACATGGCCGTGAAGTGATTACACACCAAGTTCAAGGTTGGAATCTCAATTTCACAAAGTTACCATATGACAGGAGTATTTACACGTATGAGTTTACACAGTAATGTGTTTATACTGCGCACATGCACACTTTGGCCACTTGGGGGCAGTGCAACAAGCTGTAAACTCACATCACTCAAAAATTAGGCAAACAGCTTCTTACTGACATCAGCATTCAAGTCTAGTTTGTGTCCAGCGGGTGAACGAACTCCCAGTGTTCTCTCCTGTAAGCTTTTTAAGCACCAGAGGGAAATATCTGGCTCTTTAGCAGCTGAACACTCCACTGTGTTCCCCAGCTGTAGGCGCTGGTCTGGCTGTCCTAATGTGGGTTTACCAGAGCTCCTCAGTGAAAACAGCCTCCTGCTGACTCTAATGAGAGCAGTGTGAACCAAAACAGTAAAGCTGCTGGCCGGAAAAGCAAAACAACGAGCTGAAAGATGCCGAAACGTGGAGCCGCTTCTGCTGGCCAACACTCACATAATGATTTTTTTTCCGTTGTTAAGGTAAAAATATTGAGTAAAGCAGCTTTAAGAGGATGTTTGAAGTGGAGAAATATGGAGATAATGTGGTTTTAACTACAGCAATGGTGCAGTTTTTTTAAGCAATATAATATCTAACAGTGATTTTCTGTGATAACACATTATCCATCGGTTTACTGTTTGATTTTCTCAACAGTTCTATAGCTACTGTGTGTAACTGCCCAGCCACACACACACACACACACACACACACACACACACACACACACAATGCACACTCACTCTTGCCCTCTGTGCTGCAGCACTACACCACATTATTCTTGACCCTCCCTTCCTTCCTTTCTTGATATACCAACAGAGAACGCCCATGGCGGGTTTCAGAGGCCAAAGCAAAGGAATCGCTTGATCATCAGCTTCAGACACACATAAGCAGACACGCACACACACACACAAACACACACTCTCACTCCCATAAAACCTGAAATAACCCGTGTTTTCTCAGAAGTCTCAAACCGTGTCACTGCCAGCCTCACACAGCCGGTTTCTGGTGTTTGAGAGAGACGTCTGATCATCAGCAGCCAATATTCTGAGCGAGGGAAGCTGAAGAAGGATGTGTGCATCTGGATGGCCAATCACGCTTCTGCTGTTTTGCCTGTTTGGCTCAGGTGAGTGAAATGGCAGCAGGTACGATGAGACGAAACCAGCAAAGCTGCTCCATGTGGAAACGGTCACAGCAGAGCAGATGATCCAGCTGCTGATCTGAAAGAGTAAACTTTTATCTTTTGGCTATTTTTGGCTTTTTCGTGTTGACAGGTTTTGAACGTTAGTGAGGTGCGAGAGATTCAACCAAAGAGGCATTTTTTAAGACATTTTTACAGGACTAAAGAGCTAAAACTGCAGATTTTCTACAAAACAAAAAGCAGAGAACGTTTTAAAGAATTTGTAAAAACCCTTTCAGGTAAATTTGTGTTTTTGGGCAACAATAACTTGAAGAGGAAAACAATTGTGAAGCAGTATTATTATTATTATTATTCTGTCACTATCTGAAATCATCTCATTATCTCTCAGATTTACTTTATTTGTTTTTTGTTGAGGGTCTCGACCCTCAGGTTGGGAACCACAGGTAGTAAAGATCGCAAGAGGAAATCCGTCACGTGTGTCGTAACTGATGAATGACGATACTAACAGTAGTGCAAAGTCACTAAATACATTTACTGTACTTCAGCTTGAGGTACTTATACTTTACTTGAGTATTTCCATTTTACACCACTTTGTTCTTCAAATCCACTACTTTCAGATGGAAATATTGTACTATTGTAATAGTTCTTTGCAGATTAGAAGAATTAAAACAGAATATATCAGTTAATTATATATATAGAGATATATAGATTAAATTTGCCAGCACTACCTGAAACAGGAAAAACTTGCTCCAGCTCAACCTGCTGCAGTATTAAATTAAAGAAATGATACATAATAAACCTCTAAAAGAGTAAATTCTGAATAATTAGTACTTTAATTTTGATATTTAAAATATAATTTCCCACTTCCATGTTTTTTACTCCATAGTATTATTACTTTTACTGAAGTACCTGAGGATGTTTTCCTGGACTGAATACATGTGACTTAGAAATAAACTAAATGTCATTGAAAATGTTGATTTTTGAGAATATTTAGCTCTAGAAGAGAGAATTGTCAGTATAGACACAACCTGGCAGATGTCTCATTTCACTCGTTTTGCAGAGTGGCATGTGGGAATCATAACTAAACATACTGACAGCCAGCATGGCGACACACACCCACACACACACACACACACACACACACACAGCAGTGAGCTACTGTGGGTGAGATCATCTGATAGGCAGCAGAACAACCTCAGGACTCAGTGGAACAATGGTCATAGAAAAGAGGAGCGAGTTCTTTTGACTTGGGCAGGGTGTCCTTCCTTCCTCAGAGGAACACACTGGGTGTATTCAGTGTGCTACGAAACAATGGTTCACAATAGATCAGCTAAAAAGAGTATTATTTCACGAGATGGCAAAATTCAGCTGACCCTTGCCTTTGTTATGTAAAGAGAGGAGAAAGTGGCTCTCAAGTTCATGGAGCTTACAGCACAAATATAAACAAATGAAGAGATAGAGAATTTTTTTTTTTCTGTAATTGGATTTAACACTACAGATACTGCTTAAATCTTATATTTTAGGTTTTATTCTGTGTTAAATGTTTAGACTTTAGAAGATTAAGATGATTTATTGTGAAATGTGATGTACTGTAACTGGATTAAAACAATAATGCCCAGTTTACATATTTAAGTGTCTTTCTTCCTCTCTCCCTGTGACCTGCAGCTACCTCATCCCCCGTTTCCATCTATACACCCACTCCACCTCTCGCATCGCAAATTTCACCTCCCTCTCCCTCCTCAACGATCCTCCCGTCTCTGCCCTCTCCTTCCCTCAGCATCCCACCCTTCAGCGGCTCCGGACAGTCGGCAGAAAAGGTCAGCTGCCTTCTGAGGCTGTCACCCCCGGCTCTGGTGGTCAGGTATGTCGGGAATAGCTGGTGATTATTTCAGGGCGGTACGGCGGCTCGGTGATTAAAGGGTCCTTTAAACCAAATTCCAAATAATGTTCTCTGTTTAAACTCTTGTTGCAAACATGGGAGGCAGCGTATGCACCAAAGTAATGAGATGTCTTATAAAAGTGATCATCGTGTAGCGCTGTGTGAAGGGTGTTTTGACTGATATGTCACGACTATCGGGTCTCCAACCGTCTTCTACTCTCGTAATTATCTATGCTCGTTTACCAGCTGATGCCTGTTTAAACTGACCATGAGGAAAAAGGAGTGAAAGCTGTGCAGAAAACTCAATTTGTGCACCAACGCAGGCATCAAAAGAAGCTGAGACTAGCAGCTACCTTGAATGGATCCCCTCCTTTTCCTTTGTGTTACCACTAATCTGTTCAGGAAACAGGCCTTCTTTCATGTTTCTGTGTAAATTTAACTGTGTGTAAACTCTCCTATCACAGGTTTGGAGATCCAGCCACAGCTAACTGCTCTGTACAGCGGACGGATCTCTCTCTTCTCGGCTGGGAAGTCTCACTGGTAGGAGAATCAGTTCTCTCTAATTCATGACTTTAAAACCATATGAGCATAAAGAGTAACTGAAAGGGGTAATCTCAAAGATTTTCAGGTGTGGTTGATTTGGTGACACATGTAGCTTCTAGTGGTAACAGAAAATGTGGCTTATAACTACAGATCACAGAATTCTGGGGGCAGCAAAAAAAAACTATTGTAAAGAAATCCATAATTGGCCTTTTATGATACACATGGTATGAACATGCAGACAGCAGGGCTCAGTGAAAGAAGTTTGTTACCTTGCAGAGAAGTTGGAGGTGTGCAGCCTGTTGCCTCCATCCAAAATGAAGGCTTGAAAAGTGATCCACTTGGATTCCATGTTCCTGGGATCCTCCAGGACACAGAAAACATCCCGTGGAGACAGGAGTGGTGGACAGGGACCTCAGCCAGTCAATCCTAGTTCACGCTCACTACGTTTGGGTTTCCGAGTCTTTGCGACAGCCTCCCTCGCCACTTGATTTGACTGATAACCACATGGTGATCAGCTCCTTTCCTCTCTTCACCAGTGTGACCAAGATCTACTGTGACTGCAGAGATAATGATACCACAACAAAGCTGATTGTTCAGCATCTTCAGGCTACTGTCCTCTTGTACCAGCTACACTTATGAATTACCCTCTCAGCTGTTGGCAATTAATGACATAATTCAAGCTCAGATCAGGCAGGCGGTGTCTCCTGCATGCGAGCACAGGACCACACCCAGAGACTCCAAGAAGGCCAGACACTATGAGCGCCCACTCACCACATAGGCACACATAACGTTAGACTGTGCCAACAAAACTGGACATTATAGCCTTCACAGAGACAGGATTCATTGCAAGGCTGCTGTACTGGACTCGATCGTAGTCACTACTCAAACCAAATCTTAATTGTTTGGTGATTTGTGACTTTTTTAAACTTTAGGCGGCTCCTGAAGCCACGATGGATTGTTTTCTTGTCTGGAGTGTGGACAGGATGAGCGAGTGGAGCATCAAGCCAATGTGCTATGCGCTGTCTGAACAGGGAGGGCAGTGCCACATCAATCTCCCTCTAACAGTCTACAGTGAGTTCAAATTTTTGTCTTTCTGACATTTTAGAAAATGCATCAAGCCTTTCCTGTCTGGTTAATCTGTTGATCTGCTTCCACAGAGCCTCCAGATAATGTTTCCATCAGCTTTGTTAACCACACTGGGCCGATGCTTGAGGGTCGTCAGTACACTCTGCAGTGTACAGTACAGGACGTTGCTCCTGTTGAAAACCTCATTGTGACTTTCTACAAAGGACAGACAGCACTGGGTCCACAGCAGTTCAGGAATAACACAGAGCAGAAGACACCAGTGACTGAGATCTTCACTTTAAACATCACCCCCAGCAAAGAAGATGATGGAGTCCAGTACTGGTGTGAAGCCAAGCTAGAACTGGGACCTGAAGGACCTCCGCTTCCTCCAGTGGTGACATCACAAAACATCACTGCCTCGATCCTCTGTGAGTGAAACTGCTGACATTTGTTATTATTGGTCAAGGTGTCATTTGTACCTTTTATTTTCAGCTTCCTAGGTGTTCCATTTTTAAGATCCCTTTCGTCTTTTCAATAGTCCTCTCACCCATTTCCTGATGGAAAACACATCAACCATGCTTTTCTATCAGCTGTCTCTTCCTCCTCCCTGACTTCTCTTGTCTCTCAGTTGGTCCACAGCTCGTCTGTCCTAAGAAACTTCAGGTGAGAGAGGGAGAGAGCCTGAGCTGTGAGGTGAGAGGAAACCCTCAACCACTAGTCACCTGGTTCAGAGATGGGCAGGTGGTCACCCTGCCCACTCGCTCAAGCAGAAAGCATGCTGGGAAATACACAGTCTTGGCAAAAGGACTTCTTGAACAGAAAAACTTCACAGTGGAGGTGGAGGTCCTTGTTGGCAGCGGTATGTTTAAGTACCTGCATTGTTATAAAACGGATGCAGACACGTTGCTTCGTTCTGTTCATACAAGATCATACATCATCCTCTATAGGTGGAATTCATTTGTCTCTTCCTCTTTCTAGGAACCACAAACAGCTGTGACAGACATGTCCTGATGGCTCTCCTGCTCATTCAGATGATTAACTGTCTGTAGAACCAACATGATCTTCTTGTGCTGTGTGGATGAACTGCTCCCGCTCTGAGAAACGTTGGTCAGGGATGACACGACTCATCGCTTTGTGGCGCTCTTCGTTTGTCGAAATGGATCAATTTTTGCGTCAGTGTCTTTTTGCGCATCACTTTCAACACTGCAAATAATAAAAAACAAACTATGGGGTCTATTAGAAGCAGATGAAGTTCTTTCTGAGAGCTTCTGCCGAGGTACATTTAATGTTATTGGACTGGTCTCCATGTAATCTGCACAAAAAGGTAAATGTTCCAGACTGAAAGCTGCTCGAGAAAGAAATTCACATTTTAGTTTTGTGCAATGTAACAATCAACATTCATACTGTCAGAGGTCTGTCGCTGTTCTCTCTCTTGTCTGCTACAGGATGTTTCTGAACTACCTTTGCTAAATAACGTTAGAATGAGTGTCACCTTTTCTGTAGCATGAAGAGCTTCTCTCAAGTGTGGCATCTACGCTTTTAACACTGCAGAGCGCCTGATCTTTCACCGGGTTTATGTTCTGTCTGCTGTATATTAAAATGCTGAACTGTCTCGTGTCCAACAGTTAGACGTTCTTGGCTTTAGACGGGCCACTTTAACCCTTCATCAGTTTTCAATAAACATTTTAAATCATTACCAGAACTTAAAAGGCTCAGCTTTGCCTCAGCTGCCGGACGTCATATTAAGACAAATAAGCTAAAAACCACCAGCTACACAAAACGGACGCTCTTTACTATTTATTAATTCAAAGTAAATCATTAACATTTCAAACAAAGCTTTTCAAATACAATCCTTTGAGTAGGAGAAGCAGGTTTTATTATTATTAGTATCACTGCCTTCACTTTCTTCATCTCATGCTCAACACGAGCAGTAAACAACAGAAACAACAGGACAACAACTTCAGCCGAGGACCACACAGAGCTTGTGGCTGTAGATGGAAAGTCAGATTGATATTATCTTATTTATTTCTCTGAGAGGCCCTTTATCACTGGTGATTTTTGGGTTGTGTTAGAATCCAGCATGTCCACTCTGTCTTCAAAGAAACTGAAACTGACATCACATGGCTGTGTCATTGGCATTGAAACAAATTATTAGAGCCTTCAAGGTATTGAAAGACATAAGGTCACCAAATGTGAATCATTACGTTCTTCTGAAAGCTGAAATAAAATAATCACTACAAAAACCTTCTAAAACAAATGAACTGAATGCAACCCAGCTAAATCTTTTTTTAAGATGCATGGTTCTGTTTTGAAAATGTTGATTGACTGGCTTTTTCCTCAGCTTTCATCCCATGGTCTTCATTAACAGGAGTTTGACTGTTATTTTGCAGGCAGGGAAGGAAAAAAAAAGATGCCATTTGTTGCATTATGGGAAATGTAGGTTATTGCTTGATTCATAGTGGGGACTAAGAGTCAGGACGTTTTCGTTTTGATTGATTTTTTTTTTTAATCTGTCTCTTGTGAGTCATCCAACTGCTGATTTCAACATTCTGCCAAATGTTTCAACAACAAAAAATAAACACATTACTGTGTGTAAACCTGCACTGGGGGTGGTCATTCTATCGTAACGTCAGAATCATCTGAGATGATCTGCACCTCGTCTGCATCCACATGCCGGCCGAAGTCTCCGATCTGCTGGGGGAAAACGACCTGACACGTCCCGCTCACTGGGAAGCCGACTGGGCTGGACTGAGGAGGCGGAGGCGGAGGAGGATAACTCCTAGTGTCCACCCTGAAGCTCCAGTGCTGATCTGAACGTTTGTATTTCGCAACAGCTGCTGCTAGCAGCTCCTGGGAAGCTGGGAGAGGCTGTTCCCGAGCCAGCGCTTGATCAGCAAGGAGATCCAGAAGCGACCGAGTCGGAGCTGATGTGGCGCCGGCCAGAGGCTCGTCTGACCCAGCGGGTGTGGAGGAACCAGCATCTGCTGCCATCCCTCCTCCGGTTTTCCCCTCCATCTTCTTGGAGATACTCGAGCCCTCGATAAAGACATCGTGTGCTCTCTGGGGGAGTCCTTTCAGTGGTGGAGATCCCTGCAGAACGCTGCAGCCATCTAATGTAGAGGGGGGGCCACAGATGGAAGGCTTCTTCTTCTCAGGCCTGGCCCTCTTTACTCTGAGCGTACACACAGACATCAGTGGAGTTAGTAATTAAGACTAAAAAAAACAAAATTGCTTCTTTTTGGAGCTCGTTGTACTCACGGTAATGACGTAAAGAGGTTTAAAATGTTCCTGCTCTCCCTTATCAGCACCCTGAAACAACACACGTTGGTACAGTCGAGTAAAGAGGGACTTTAAAAAGTATGAAAATCAGGTTTTTATGACCGAAGGCGTGAACTGACACCACTGTCACACACCGAGACTGCATCCACCCTTTTGGCCAAAGCGCTTTGACCTCATTGTCTAACAAGGCCTTCAGGTACTCCTCCAGCTCCTGGCTCCCTTTGCCTTCCTTTTTATACCTCTCCATTTTCACCCGTAACACATGGCACAAGCACTCCCTGCGTGAGAGAGAATAGGATTATGTTTACACAAATAGCACAATGTGCACTGAAGCAGGTTATTTAATTTCCCCTCGGTTTTCACACGCCACAAAAGCCTGATTCTCTCAAAAGGTGATCGTGGAGTATGAAACCATTTCTAATTATCAGCTGATCTGTAATATACCTGATCTCGTCGTTCCATTTGAACAGCTTCTTAGGACCTCCTCCTCTTTTCCCGCCTTTCCCCTCCACATTGTCGTCTGGGCCAGCTTTGCCTTCTTTCTCCTCTTCTGTTGCTCTGAAATGGACACAACCAGCTCAAGGAGAAATCCAAAAACCAAAATCGTGCTCAGAAAGAGGCGTATACTGTATGTACCACATCTAACTGTGTACACAGGAAGCTGTACAGAAATGTTTTTTCATACAACTTTGCATACCTTGTGTGTCGCAAATAACTGCTGACTAGTGCTGTCAAAAATATTGCGTTATTAACGCGTTAACGCAAATCAATTAACAGCGTCATTTTTTTTTTTTATCGGGAGATTAATGCTCTTTGTGACCGAGTGAACTTGTAGTTTTTTATAAGCTGTGGCCACTGCTAGTAACGTTAGAAAAACTACAGGATCCGACTGTAAACCGGAAACAAACAATAGGCACGCCCCACGCACGTGTTTGGTCTTGCCTGCTCGCTAGCTGTAAAGAGTAGGCTACCGGTTTGTGTGGATGTCAAGCGCAAAATGCCCAAATGGATGCGAACAAGATTCTGAATGGAAAGTTTAGTTTCAGAAAGCTACCAGATGGGTCGACTGACAAGACCAAAGTTATCTGTGTGTGTTGTTGGTGTGAACTGAGTTATCACCGTAGCACATCCAGTCTGAAATACCACTTGACGGCCAAACACACGGCTAATGCGAATTCTCCGCCGCCTCCTTGTCAAAACCAGGCGACAATGGATGGCTTTCCACAGAGGCATGTGGATACCGCAACTAAGAACAAGCTTACTGCAGCCATAACCAAGTAATGTTCATTCTTTCTGGAGAGAAATACGAGGCTGGGTTGACAGTATAGTCTGACTGCTTGTATGTTCAAAGGAAACTTAAGAAAGGAAAGTTTAAGCCTGGTTTAACTGCACTATAGGCTGAGTCCTAGTTTACAACGATGTGCACTTTGTCACTTTATCTTGTATCACCCTGTTCTGATCCCTTAGAAAGGGTTGTTGAAGGGGCTTTTTTGTAACCAAGTATTTATTTTTTTGTCATCTGTTTATTGACAGTGTTAAATTGTGTGAGATTTGATTCATTCAAATGTGAATGACTGCTCAAAGTGAGAATGTCAGTGTGAAATAAAACACTACACGTTGTTGCTTTCAATTAAAAAACATTTGTACAAAGCAAGCCTATCCACTTTTCCATGTTGATAAGAGTATTAAAATGGTAATTCAAGGGACATTTAGAATAGATAAAAATGTATGATTAATTTGCGATTAAGCGCGTTAACTATGACATTCATGAGATTAATTGCGATTAAATATTTTAATCGACTGACAGCACTACTTCTGACATTTTTAAGTAGTCTAACCTGTGAATAAAATCCAAAATCTGCTTATCCGCTGGCATACGCTGATGAACTTACTTCAAAGTCTTGGCTTGTTCATACACTTCATGGAAACGTGCAATCTGCTCGGGCATAGCTTTGCCAATGGCCACCTTCAGTTTGTGCATGGGGTCCTCCACATCAGGAGCTTCCTCCTTCAAATTCAAGAAGTCGCATGTAAATATACAACCTGAACTACCTACTGCCTGGAAGAAAAATACAAAACAAACGTTAAAGCACGCTCACCGTGTGTGTGAGTAACAGTTTCTTCACACGCTTGAGGAGTGTGTCCCTGCTGCAGGGCAGGAAAGACGACAGGTGTGTGTAGACCTTGGAGCGCACCTGGCCGCCCTGCTCCCGACACTGCAACTCAATGCTGGACAAAGACACAGGGAAGCTGAATTATGCACTATGTCTTATGATCTGAAGCCAGATCATATCCGACTCCAAAAGTGTTGTGGCACTGTGCAAAACATAAATCAGAATGTGATCATTCACTAATCCTAAATACACATAACAAGTATGTTAGCCCTCAGTGATTCACAAAATGTGTTTTTAGACACACTGAATGGAAAAAGAAATCTCTCTTTGCAATAAAAGTCCACAGGGCACCTTTCTAATGGTCTAAAAGAGGCTTAAGACAACAGTAGTCCATTTGTTTGTGCTGTTGGACTCACTCGAGCAAGATTGAGTTGATTTCTGGAGTGAAGAACTTGAGTTTCGACTCCCCCTCTGAGGTCTTGGCAGCCTGAAATATTAGTGGACGTCATTAAGTGCATCCATCCAGCACGTATCTATTTACAATTCATGCTTCCATCTGTCAACACACACACACACACACATTCAGCATACACATATAACAAAATACTCCCTTACCACCATGAGTTTCTGAATGCTGTCCTCCAGTCCTGATGGAAGTCCCTCCGGCAGGGGGACGCACAGATGAGGTGATGTCGAACTGGTCTGCGACAGGAGCTGGATTTGTTCTGAATGAGGCTTCGGCTGTGAGTCAGTCTTTGAATTTGGAGGCTGGGCTTCAGCGCGATCACCTGTTTCGGGTTGAAAAAGCTGCGTCTCTGTGGCAGGAGCCAATTTTGGTGAGGAGGTCCCTTCAGTGACGTCGAACAGAGAGTCCAAATCGATATCAAAATCCACTGTGTTGGCTGCTTGGATGAGAGCGTGGTCATTGGTTGATCCAATTAAACTGAGGAGAGGGTCGGCCAATCCGGAGCCTCCCCCGCCAGCTGCATCTGCAGGGCACAGAGGGATTGTGGGTGCACCAACGATTGCTGCTGCTGCTGCTGCCCTCTGATTGGCTTTCTCCACCTTCTGTCGCTCCTTTTCCTTCTCTCTTTGAAACTTTTTCAACATGCTGGTGATGCTTAGAGTGCCAGCGGCCTTTTTCTTCTTCTTCTTCTTCATCTCATCACCCGCTCCAATTTCAGTGCTACAAGATAAACACATTACGATAACGAGATTTATGTTGAGAAGCACTGAATCCAGCACGAGGTAACGCTGCTTTGGTCGGCATCACCTTGACTTTGGATCCACTTTGCTTTTCATCTCATGGCCTTCTCTGCACGCCTTCTTCTTTGGTTTATCCTTCCTGCTGTTAAGTTTACGCTTCTGTAAAGTTTCATATTGTAGCATCATATAGAAAACTTTTTAGAGATATGAAACACTGGTGCAAAGAACACATTCACTGATGCTTTCCACGCTTCTTACCTTTGAAGGCTCAAGAGTTTTCTCCTCCGTTACAAGGTCCTCCGTGTCAGAAGCCTGGCGGAAATGCAGCACGCCCGAATTTACATAAAATCCACCAAATTTGGTCGTGATGGAGGCCGGCACAAATTCATCATACTACAGAGAAGTAATACATTTTAAATTGAATATGTATAGATTTTAATATTTCAGAAAATAAACCTAAAAATCAGAGTGATGGGTCCCTAACTGACTGAAGGCAGATAAAAAGAGCAAACACATTTCTGAGCAGATGCCTTCATTCTGTCGGACATTTTTCTTTGGATTCACTTGGTTTTACTTTGAGACTTGTTGGCTGTAATGAACTGCCCTCATAATAAGTCACTGCTCCAGCAGAAGATAGTGAAGTAAACTGCTAGAAAGGCACAAATTCCTAATAACTACAGTAAAAAACAAGGCTTAGTTACAACATATGAAAACTGTCACAGAAATATGATTTAATAACAACAATTAGAGGCATCCTAATGTGTGACTTAACGCTGACTCACAGCCTCCGAGTTATCAATGAAAGAATCCTCTTCATCGTAACCGTATCCGATATCGATCAAGTCCTGAATGCGGTCCTTCTTTTTCTCAGGTTTGTCACCCTGCAACAGCAAAACTTTGTTCTGCCACGTGACAACATTTAGATGAAGAGGAAAAATGATTCAAACTAATTTTACAATTTCAAAGAGGAGAGGAAACGGTCTTCATTTAACTAAAGAGTCCCCAGTGGAAATCTGTTATAATAATTCAGATTCGCAAAGCTACTCACGTATTTCTCCTCCAGCCTCTTTGCGATGGCAGCGACCTCATCATTCGCCCTCTTTTCTTCCTCTTCAAATCTGCTCAGAGGGACTTCACCTTTTGATTGGCTGATCTAAAAAATGGAAAGTCTCCTATCAAACACACATTCTACACATTAAAAAAACAGTTTCTGTCCTTCAGTCACACATTAAGCTCAGTTTTACTTGTAAGATGTTCTTTCTCATTCATTTCCTGTCAGCTCCAGTTTGGGCTCACTGGGGCATCCCAGCATGCACTGGTTGTGCAGTGTGCAGCAAAACAACATGGACATATTCTCAGTTTGTCACAGGACTAACAAAGACGACCCATCATTGATTCAGAGCCTCTAAACATTCTGATTCGTGTAGTTTTAGAGGAAAAAGGAAGAAATTAATGCAAATTTCACAGAAAAGGGTAAAAGTTCAATGCCCCCACCTGACAATATATATCAATCATTAACAAAGATAGAGGAAGCAACGAATAAAAGGTCAGCGTGATCGCATCAGGAAACTCTTTCTCCTACGTGAATCACTCTCATTCAACTTTCACTCCATGTTTTCCACCTGATGCAGTTCACTCTCAGAGGGTAGATGTGGGGTATGAGCTGATGGCTGACTGATTTTAAGACTGAAGTCTTGACTATTCAAACCATCAGTGGTCTCAGTTTTCTGTGCAGAAGTCAGAATAAAATCCCACCTTGCTGTCGACGAGCTGACTGTAGCTGAACTCTGGAAAGCTCCTCTCATCAGGCTCGAATAAGGTGAGCGCCAGGCGGACCGTGTCGGCTTGTCGGCCTTCTTTCCCCTGCGGAGACTCTGGCGCGGCAGCCTGCGCGTCAAAGGATGGAGGCGCATCACAGGACAGAGCGTTCAGCTGAACCCTCCGAGATTCAGCCATCACAACTCACCACACAAGCACAAAGCTCTGTGGTTGGCTTTCCGCAAGGCGCGTAAAGGGCTCCATTAAGCAGAAATACGCGCAGGTGTGCTGCGCGCGCTCTGCTCACGTGCTCACCTGTGACACCTGAGTACCTTTTGGTGGCTCCGTAACTCTGCGCTGTTTGCAGCCGCAAGGTGGGTGTGGACTCGCAGTGGCGTGTCCAGACTTCCTTGACTGAGGTGGCCCAAGTGATGACTGACTTCACCATGAAGTACATGCGCACGCGCGACACACAGGTCTGAGTAGCATTAATTGCACAAGATAATTAGCCTACAATTGTTAACATTTTCATTCCTTTGCACTGGTGAGAGCTGTGGACAAAGAAGATAAGAAAGATAAGATATGGTAAGATAAGATAAAAACTTTATTGATTCGACGCTGGGGAAGTTTTGTTGTTAGAAACTGTAAGAACAAAAAGGAGGGATAGAAAAGAACAAATAAACAATAAAAAGGAAACATTAAAAATCAACTATATATGTACATTATATTAAAAAGGAGTAATAAAGTAATATTGCCTTGTGAAGGAGAGTTTCACAGTAGAAAATTTTATTTTCCATTATGTTTTCTGTCCGCCTCATTCTTATAGGATAAAATGATGAAGTGATGACATTTTATATCCAAAAGGTCAAAGGTCAGCTTCACTGTGACATCATAATGTTCTGCAAGAACACTTTTCTGGCCATTATTCAACACCGATACTGAATTGGTCACACTAATCTTTGGTGTCCACTTTGAAACTGTGCTGATTTTACAGATCTTCTGTGCTGTCGGGTTGAAGATGTGTGTGAAGCGTCCACATTTTACAGTTTGTAGCTTCTTTGCAGCAACCATATTTGAAGCATTGTCGCCCACCACAAGCTCATTGGTTCTGCTGAAATTGATCTCCAGGTGATTGTCATTGCACCATGTGATGAAGCTCGTCTGTAGTCATCTATGAAAACAGTGAAGTTTCTCACTAGACCTCATTCACCAGACTCATACATGTCAATATAGTGAGAACGTCCAGTTTGCCCGTCTTCACTGCATATATTATACAAGTGTGGACAGACATGGATGGAAACTGTAACCTGAAAGGTTGGCATAATCCTAGTTTCCTCTGTATCAGTCAATAGGTATCTTATTTTCTACATTTAATGATAGAAACATGCCTCTGCACACTCCACCAGGACACGGCTTAATGCGCTCAGCTGATGTCATCGATCTTCTCTCTTCCCTCTCGAGCTGATGCTCGGTGAAATGAAATGCTGAAGTGTTAGGAAGGAAAATGTATTTTGCTTCTGGTGCATACTTGAGAATAGTCGATGATGGGATGGCGACACTGTCCAGCACTGCACCTTGTTCTCCACACGGGGGCGCTGTAGATCCATGGATATCCGTTAGTAAAACTGCAGACATATTTTAGGGGCAGTTTACCTTGAACTGACATCAGCTCCTCATCACACACACACACACACACACACACACACACACACAGTAAACTCAGCAGGCTCATATTTTGTATGACAACTTTATCACAGATTTTTTTGGACATGATGAAACTTACTGAACATTTTCAGCCACTTCGTGTTATGAAATCACAACAGGCCTGATAGTATTTTGGGGAACAGTTTAGCAGAATCTTCCTTTTCAGATGCTAAAATGCTCGTTCAACAAAGGTTCATTTCATAAAAGCCACAATCGAAACTTACAAGATGATTTATAAATATTGAAAATTGAAGTCAAAGCCAACCTCCAGCTCCACTTGCAGTGATTCTCTGAGTGCAGCGTGTTTGCTAAAGCACAGCCTTTAAAAGCTAGATTGAGAAAGAGGGCCGCAAAGAGGACCAAATCTAAGTAAGTCGTGTTTTTCATGCAGCCTGCACTCAGCCTGCAGAGAATTGACTCTGACAATTACAATAACGGGATAATTGCAATCTGTCACTATACATTCCGTGTTAGCATATCACAAAATAACCAATCCGAGCCAGTTGCTCCACACACACACACACACACACACACACATGTCCCTGATCTGCATAACACACACAGAACCCCGCTTTGTAATTATAAATGAATTTCACGGTGCGAGGCTTTTAATGCAAATAATATGGATCTTTTTTTCCCCTCTCTGACCAACACGACTGAGCGTGTGTGTGTTTCTGAGAGAGAGAGAGAGAGAGAGAGAGAGAGAGAGAGAGAGAGAGAGAGGATCAGATTGCAGCCAGGCTTTGTTTGACTAGCCTCCCCTCTCGAGCGAGTTAATGGGATGGAAGTTATTTGCCACCCTGAGCTGACGATGCGAGGTCGAACAGAAGCATTGAATTAAGGAAAGGCGTCAATAAATGTGCTGGAGACAAAGAACTAAAATACACCCGAGCGGGACAAAGACAGACAGATGGAGACTGCAGGGGTAGCCTCAGTCTGTGTGTGTATGTGTGTGTGTGTGTGTGTGTGTGTGTGTCATGATCTGGTTGCTGACAGGGACCCCATCAGTGCAGGATCAGAGTGGGGAAATTGGAGGACAATGTAGGAAGAGGGGTGTGGGGGGATAATTTAAAGCGATTGGGGAGGCGGTGTCCCAGAGGTGCATAATTCACTCATTCATTAACTAGACCAAACAAGAGCCAATATTAATTAACTCGTTCCTGGTGCTGAGGCCTCCCCGAGAAGCGCGTGCTTTGTTGTCGATTGGCCACAGCAGCTCTTGGAAGTGAGCTGACAGGCCAGAGGGTGAAGGAGTGTGTTAAACCTCCAGTCATCATGTGTATGAGTGAAATATATTCATATGAAACATCACATGAAATAAGAATCACTGGCAGAAGGTAACTTTTTACTCAAGTGCTGCACTTATGTACAATTTCGAGTTACTTAACTTGATTGTTTCCATTTTCGGACACCGTATACTTTCACTCCATTACGCTTCAGAGGCAAATATGCTTTTCACTCAACTGTTTATTCAGCAGCTTAATAGGATTCAGCCTGTAAGATACTTTGGAGGCTGAGATTTAAAAAAACAAAGCCAATGGTTATCTAAGTATTAAGATGAAACTACCCAACAGAACAAAAAATTGTTTAAAAAAAAAAAAAAAAACAGCTCCACCTTGCTGCAGGTGTTTGGATGTGGGACCATTTCAGTATTTTTACACTGTGGTGTTTTACTTCAATACATGATCTTAGTACTTCTTATCCTATTACAACATCTACTAATGATAATGATAATAATCATCATTGGTGGAAAGAAACTCAGTATTTTTACTTTCACTTCAGGACAGTTTTTAAGGTCCAAAAGGGAGAACTGCTCCAGAGCCTCAGACCCTGAGAGGCGTTTGGTGTTGATATGTGTTTCTGTATCTCACCAGAATTTTAGATCTGTGACGTCATCAGTCTTATTGTTACAACTGAACAATTGGCTGCCACACCTGGTGTTCACCTGCTTTACCTGTACCTGCTCCTTTCATCATCATTTTAAAGTTAAACTGAAACCTTTCCTTTTTTCCTCCACACTGTTTTAAATATCAGTGGAGATAATTTTACTAACTCCCTTTTTTTTCATGATGTGCATTAGCAAATCAAAATATCCGCTGATAAGACTCATGTGAGTCCTGCTCACCTGAACTTTAGACCCTGTCTGGAAGAGGGGTTCTTGATCAAAATCTGGGTGTCAGAACTTCATTATTTCAGCTGATATTGTGCTCCCATAGTTTAACGTTTCCCTAAATATCATTAATATCAAAGTCGAATTGGCACATAGCAAACCCAGGGACACATAGTGTCTTGTTCATGCAAGCTAACAAGCTAATGTGGTCACGCTTTACTTGAATATTTCACTCTGATGCTGCGTTACAGTTAAATTATACATTTCAGACAGATTTTGTTACTTTGGACAGATGAATGAGTAAAAATGAGCTCGACCTTAATGCTTAGACATTAATACTTCAATAACACAATGATAACAAATGATATGTTAATGTAATACTTCGTACTTGTGATATCACTACTTTAAACTTTTAAATATGAAAATAAATATTCTCACAAAATACAATTAGAAAGACATTCATTCTCACCCATTCCAAGCCTACTGCAAAGTAAACAAATAAATAAATAAAACACACAGCACCCTGAACAGCACCTCCTTCCTCTCTCCTCCACTGGGGGGCGCTCCTGCACCGAGCCCTGCACTGCTGTCAGGCCCTGCTAACTTTGATTAAGGTTTAAATTGGCTGAATTTAATGAACGTTGCCTAATTAGGCAGGATAACAGCTTTAATTGATAAGTAATTATCTGCCACAAATTGTTATTAATTCTCCAGCTCTGTCTTATAGTGTACCCCCTCTCCTCCACCCCGCCCCCTCCCCTCCTCCCCTGCAACATTTTGTATTTATGTAAACAAGCAGCAGTAAACAATTAGACATATGTTAGGATGGGATATTCCAGAGGGTATAATCAGGCTGTGCTTGGACTGGCGGTTCATCTGGAGTTATTTCACTCTGACGGATATCTTTGAGCATTAATTGCTTCAACTGTTCTGTCATGTTGGCTGCATGCCATCGACTGCATGCTGTCATGACTTGTACAAAAAAGGCTGCAAGAGAAAAGCTGCTGAAGAGAAGTGAACTATAAGAGAGGGTGCTTTTGTGTTAAAATATCTGTTGCGCAGCACTGAAGTTAGAATTTCAAAGATTACTCCACAGTTAAGTCCTCAGTGTCATTATGTAGTTTTTAATCCTCAGTATGTTGTGAAGTGACAGTAAAATTAATATTATGGTGTTAAACTGAGTGAATATTGCAGCTGTGTGTGAGTTTTCTCAGGTACTGAAGTAGAAATAAAGTTTTTGACGTTTTTAAGACCACAAATCAATTTCTAAAGGACATATGAACAGCTACATCCTTCAGGTTTCATCTTGGCTGAAAACTGAATTTCAATGATTCTTGTAGCATCATAGCTTTAAGAATACAATTTCTGACTTTGACACAGAGAGTCATAGAAATTTCAAACACACAACTTCCTGTAAAGTAATATAATGATGGAGGAGCATCACTGAAACTCAACTTGACTTGTCAGTTTAGCTCCAACAACGTCCATAAAACTCCAAACGCAACTGATGAGGATAAAATATTGATAATATATTTGTTCTTTTTCTACGTCTCCTTTTTTCTCCTGCTGTCTATAGCAACTTAATTTCCCCAGTGTGGGATCAATAAAGTTTGATCTTATCTCATCTTATTAAAATGCCGTTGCAGTGTAAAGATGGCCAAACAAGCTGATCTACTGACTCTTTAACCAGCGTTCCCCCTCGCTGTGTGCGACGCCTGAACTGAAGAATCATGTGTCAGAATAAAGAGCAGATAGAAGTCCTCAGCATGTATTTACACGTCTCTTTAAGGAATGATTCTACATGAATCAACAGTAAATGGGATCAAGTGCAGCCTGCACACACTGTACCTGAGCTATTGTTTTCTTTCACACATGTGATCAGTACTCTGTGTTGGGTGTTCAGCGTCCTTCTGTAATCCAAATGTTATATGGACACACTTTGAACCCTAACAGGCAGCAGAAACAAGCATATTTGCACTAGATTAAATATATTCAAGGAAGTCGTGGAGGCGGTGTGTACATTGTAAATTGACATTAGGAGGGTTAGGAGAAATGAGGCCTCATGGTGAGCTGAGAAAACAACACGTGAACCGAGCAGCAGAGAAAACACCTTTGTCTCAAACAGCCCTTTCATTTCAGCGCGCGCGGGCCGCTCTGACTAAGCTGTTCATTAAAGTGATTTAAATGAGATGCGCGTGAACTTGCTTCCTAATTAAAACATCTTTCCTCGTTTACAGAGCGGCTTTAAGCTGGGCTCTTTGGGGGGAGGGAGGGAGGGAGGAGGTGACTTTCTCCTCCTTCCCTACACCGCTTCACTCCCGGCAGATGGTTTTGTTGGGCTCCAGTAGCCAGCCAGTGGCCGAAAAGGCTGATCCATTCTTCCTCTGTGCCCATCAGATCTGAGCATTTGTTTTAACCCCCCCACCCCCCCCCCCCCCGTCCCGCACACACGCGCTCACGCACACGCACGCTCCTGATGATCCAGAGATGAGAAGAAAAGTGGCCTGTGGATGGGGCTGCTAAAACGCATATGCAAATACCTCGAGCCAGTGCGTGAAAAATTGGCGTCACCATTTCTCAAATTATATCATTACTATATTTTGAAAATGTTCATTTGCATAGCGGATTTCCCTGTGGGCTAGGGGGGTTAATTAGGTCTATTTCCGTGCGGCTTGTGCCAAGACAGCCAAGGAAAAAGAGGAGGGGGGGTGTGAAGAAGAAAGAGGGAGAGAGAGAGGGAGATCCGACTTGCTGATAACAATTAAAATGGCATTTCGGACTCTTTCAAGCATAGAACATTTTTGGCATATTAAGCACGTTTTAGGAAAAGGTGATAAGTCACTTTTAATTGAAATGGAATTATTGCTCCAGAGGAAGTTTGGCTTTTGTTACACTCATTTTAAAGATGTATTATACACACAGGGGAGGCTTTGACGGACTTTAAAGACATCACGTTTAATCTATATCAAACAAGAGGTGAATTAAAGTAAAGAACTAAATCAATCACAATTTGCATTTCTTCCCAATGTTCTGTCAGAGGCACAATTACGCTCGTAATTAGATGGAGGAAAAGCTTCTAATTGCGTGGAGAGAAGGGGCTAAAACGCACTCGCCTGGAAATGGCTTCTTTCCTTTTCTGAATTATCAAAGCTTCCATTATGTATCAGGATTTGTGGAAAAAAACAAAACAAAACAAAACAAAAAAAAACATCAAATCCCTTTACTTTTAATTGGAATCGCATCCTTTCCTGGTTTAGGCTGCACAAAGCACACTGCAGGATCAAAAACGCCTCCCAACAATTAATTTAGATTAGACTCTTAATTATCAACCAATTGCCTAAATAATGACTGACTTCATTTCAGATAGTTAAAAATTAACTTGGACCAGTAATTGAGTAATTAACTCTCCACTGCTTCACCTTAGTTTGCTAATTAAAAAATAAATATGACTTGATTCCTCCTCTCGAGGCATGTTGAGGGTTTTGTGCCTCAAAAAAGATTCTTATTCTTCTGTGTAGTGACCTACATGATCACAGTTTTATTTATTTATTTTTTAATCTGTGAGCCATGTTTGACCAAAAAAAAAAAAAAAAGTTTGTTTCCATCAGGGTAACGCGAATGTAATTGTGGCAGGCCTGTATCCCCACAGGGCAGGTAGCCTCAGTACAGTATACAAACTGGTTCCCCCGTTTCTTGACACTTACAGAGAGTTTTGCTAAAGAAAAGGCTTGAAATGAGGCCTGATCTTAAAAAGGCACGCCTAAATGTCCTCTCATTTTAACCTATTGGTTAGAAATTGGTTAACCAGCATGACTTTTGTTTTATTTTGGGAGCTTATTGTTAATGAGTGGTCACAAATCCACCTTTCATTCTTCAAACATGCAGATATACTGTGGATATGGAGTCTGGCAGCATGGCGGTCTATAAAAACACTGTGACTGGTGAGCGGTTCTGGACTAGAAGGAAAAACAGATGAGAAAGTAAAGGAGTAAAAGTCATTGAGATGCTTTTTAGTAAAGATTAAAACCTTGAAGTCCCCCTGAGGAGCTGCTCAGTGACCAGCGGTGTGAGACTATTATGCTTCACAGCCCCTAAGAGCTAAATGATTTACCCATGTTAAACTGTGTCTGCGGCCTAACGTGATGTAGACCATAACTGGTAAATGACTGATAGCTGCCACAGTAGATAATTTAACACAGGTAAGGGTCTGCAACCATACTAGCCGCTCTTTGCTGCAGGGACAGCGGCTGGTGAGCTAACATGATTACAAGGACAATGCAAACACGATGCGATGATGCTGAGCTTAGCTGCAAAGTACAGCTGAGGCTGATGGGAATGTCATTAATTGTGCAAGAATTTGGTGACAGATTTTTGTTTTGGCCTGATGAAAAGTTAAGAGATAAGAATAAATGTTCTGTTTATTAAGTAGTTATTGAGATATTTCAGTGTGGACTGTGGTGAACCACAGACTGGCTAACAGAAAGAACAACAAACATAAAGACCTTTCACAACAAAGGTGAGATGAATCATTTTGCTTGCTCAGTGTGCCACCTGATCATCTCTGAGCCACCTCCATGCACATAATGGTTATCTGTAGTGCCCCACAAAGAAACTTGTCCCAAACGTCTGTGAAAATTCTAACATCCATGACTCAGTTTGGTGGTTTTCAGGGGTTTCTAAGCAGACACAAAGTTCCCAGTCTCAATGTTGTACATGTACTGATGACTATGAGTTATTATATGGCAGAATGGAGGAACTAGCTTACACAGTAGCAATTTGTTGGTAAACCTAAGCCAAAGTTACTACATAGTTTGTTTCAGCTGTAGAAAATACCCCCAATATACTGTATGCCAAAAGTTATGGTGGTCAAATAAGGAAAAATAAAGCACATGCTGAAGTGCCAAAAACTGCATTTCCTTGAAAGGCCACTAGGGGCTAGCTCCAAAAATGAGTCAATCCCCATAGACCCCCATATTAGAATACAGCGGTGCTACATCAGTGTTTTAGACGGTCTGTGGCCTTGGCTTGAAAAGTACATACATGAATGAAAGTGCATTGACAGCAGGGGGCGATAACACCAGAGCAAGAGTCCACACAGGGAGCAGATCAACACTAGTCAACCGCAACCACCATCTTTTCCTAAACCAAACTGAACGTCACCTGAAATGTAGATTTAGTGTAACTGGACGTTGCACATTCATTCATATTCTGCCAACTTGACCGCAGATTGAGAACACGTTAGCTTTTCACGCCCGGACGAGGCAGAGACGACGCGCTGCCACAGTGGACCGCCGGGTTTTAACTGTTGTTGTGATAAGCCGCTGCACAGTTAGCACGTCCAAATGCAATTTTTCACTGGAGGCCCCCTTCAGGTTGTTTAAACCATGGCTGAATTGTATATTTGATCCCGGCAAGAGCAGTAGATGTACAGGGGTTTGTAGTATTACTGATAGCTGGCGCACATTGGACCATGCTGTTATTATAACTGTGCTATATTTTAGTCAGGAACATTACAAACACTTTACTTAGACCAGATTTTAATTAATGAAACACAAATACATATAAGAAGCGTATTGAGGAGGTATCAGATGGATGTTGTCTGCTATTATGTTTTGTACAGCATGAACACTGGTCCTATTATACATGCAGAAAATACCAGATTTTATTCAGACATCAGTTCAACAAAGTGGACTGGTCTTTGTTTGGGGATTCCCTGTGACTCCACAGTGCTTCTGACATCTATTTTGACCAAATTAGAAATATTAAAGTGTCATGATCGGCTACCTCAGATCTTGAAACGACGACAGATTAGAAGCTATCGCCACAGTGGGGACCAATGTTTTGTCTTGTTTTTTAGCCTTTTCTCCCTTAAGTGTGGGACTGGTTGTCTGGTTGTGTTGCCTACACAGAGAGATGAGAGAGGGGAGGAAGGCTGGAGGCCTGTGCGTGAGTCGCCCATCTTATTATCAAATTAATTAAAGCTAGCATCTGACAATGTCACTCGTGCCCAGCAAAAAAAGGAGGAAGGAAGAAAAGCGAATTTAAATGCTGCGGTCTCTTAGGACCTCATGTCAAGGGCTGCTTTTCATCGAGCGCTGCATGTGTTTGGCTCGCACAGCCACTGGGAAAGTGTGTGTGGGGGGGGCTTTTAAAAAAAAAAGAGCTTTTATAAGCAAATGACAAGAAGGCGTTGGGTTTTGATGTTCAAAAATGGCAGCAGGGAAATAAATACACATCAGAAAGAGCAGCAGAGAAATAAAAAGGGGATAGAGAGAGCAGAAGAGAGAGATAGCGACGGGGTGACATCAAAAGCACCTCTCAAGCCGTTCAAAGTTGCACTAAGATTGGGGGAAAAGGGGTTTATAACAGCCCGACGACCAGCCAACATTAAAGAGTCCATTTAAAAACTAGACATTGAAATGCAGAAAGCCTGCTCGTGTGTGGACTCGGGGTCAAGTAACTGAGGGATTATATGGTTCTTCATAATAATATTAATTAAACAATTTACATGCTAATAAGGTAACAATTATCGGAGCTTCTGGTGAAAGATTCAGGTTATTACAACACGCCAATCCCAGGGCTACGGGTCACAGGCATAACAGCAGAGAGAAATCTCAACTCAAATTAACATTCTGTCAGCTCCAGAAATTGGATAAATAAAGTCGAATTAATTCACAGTAATGGAAGAGGGAGGGAGAGGCACTTATTCAACCAGCTCTGATTACCATTCAGTATTCACCAGCACGC
Organism: Chaetodon trifasciatus; assembly: GCA_037975065.1. Taxonomy (NCBI): domain Eukaryota; kingdom Metazoa; phylum Chordata; class Actinopteri; order Chaetodontiformes; family Chaetodontidae; genus Chaetodon; species Chaetodon trifasciatus. The sequence continues at coordinate 2,159,808 of JBBMOE010000023.1, forward strand.
GGGTGGCTTTCTGTCAAGAAATTTAACACAAAATGAAGCAGTCACCACCTCGGGCAAGATTTGGCCCCTGCGACACCGTTTACAATTTATATGTATAATCTTTCTCTCTCTCTCTCCATCGCTTCCCCAAAGATGTCCACCTGGACACCCAGTTGCTCCTGGCCTGCGCCGTGATTGTAAATTTCAGAACCTTTTCATTTTCCAATGCATACTTCAATTCGAGCACCATTTCCCCTGCATTAGACAAGACCCTCAACTTAATAGGATAACTTGAAATTTTAATTGCAATTATCTTCTCTTTTTTTTAATCTGGACCAGACAGATACCACATATTACTCACAGCACATGCTGTACTTGGTTTTGTGAAAATTGCTTTGTTGGGATGTAGAAAAGGGCGGTTTCTATTGTTTGACAAAAAAAAAAAAAAAGCAGTAGTAAGTTTTAAACTTAATATCTGGAGGAGAAGCAACCACATTCCCCTTTACGGCATTATCTAAGGTATGCTGTGCAGGATTTTCAGAAGAAAAAAAACAATGTATAGATTCATATATAAAAGAAATCCTCTCAACTATCAGTTATGAGGCACTAGAAGTGTGTGATGATGCTTATTTTCCTCTTATTTTGCTGTGGTTGGACGTTTCTAGGCCGCAACCTTGAGCAGATGGTATGTAGCGCCTAGCCAATAGCAGCCCACAGGTGAGGTTGGGAAAGATAGCAACCAGGTGCAGACCCTAACAACCAACCAACCAACATCCAAGAGGAAGCCATGAAAATGGCACAGTGCCAAAAACTGTTCACAAACAGTATCCAACAGTTCCTGCATGTTACACCTTTAATTCTTCAGTTGTGTTTTTAGCCATGCTAGCAGCATAGCTCTACAGATAGCAATGCCAGCTGGTCTCAGTATCTACTAGATGAATCGGGACAAAATGTTATACAGTCATTCATGGTCTCCAGAGGATTAATTGCAATGGAAGCCATGAGATTGACATTTGTAGTTTTGAGTGAAATGTCTTGACTGTTGGGTGGATTGCGTGAATTCATGTCCCCCACAGGATCAACTGCATCAGTGTTAGCGATCCTTTCGCTCTTCAACCGGCATCATCGTCGGGTCAAAAGTTTAATCTACCCAGTTCTTTGGTTGCAAAATGAATGATATTCCTCAGCTGTACTTTGTGTTTAGTGCTAACTGACTAAACATGCTAAACTAAGATGGTGAACATGGTAAACGCTGTCACACATTAGCATGTTAGCATTGTCATTCTGAGCTCATTTGCGTTAGCATGAAATGTTAGCATTCAACTCAACAGTAAGACTGCACAGAGCAGCTTGTGTGGCTCTGGACTCTACGAAGATGCACATAAACACCTTCACCAGCCTACACAGAGAAGGGTATTATGGGTAATTGTAGTATAAAAGAAGCTGCCGCGGAAAAGGTATTTTTTTCGTGCTCTTTTCTTTCAACCTTTTAACCCTAAGATGATTTAGCTGCAAAGATTTACCTGCAGCCCAAGTTATTTTTTTCGCAGTGATTGAACAACTGTGTGTAGATGCAGGTCTATAATGATTCAGTTTTCCAGGTGGTGTGTGAAAGAGCATATAATTATAGTGTGAAGTTACACATAAATAGAGCAGGGAAGAATTATAGCAAATGTGAAACAGCTGTATTTTTGATTTTTAGAGATCAAACATGGGATCAGTGTTGTAGCTACATTTCTTCAGTTTTTAGGTCTCTACAACAATTACTTCATTGTTCTTTTAGTCGATCTTTTAGTTGTTATTTTTTCGGAAAAGGCTGTAACTGCTTGATTCATGTACAAATGAAGGGGGTGTGATCATAATGGATAGCATATAAAACATTTCTTCATCAGTTAATACATTCATATATTGTATTTAAGATAATTTGCGTTACTCTCTACTTCCACCTACTGGTGGAGGAGTAGAGCTTTGCATTTTACTGAAAGTCACTGGGTGGAGTCTGTGCATTTGTTTTGGGGTGTCTAATAGTTAATAATTGAGTTTTATTAAAGTGTATTCTTGACGTTGAAACAGTAGATGACAAAACAACCTCACCTTCAGATCCATAGTAGCTGTTGATCTCCATCAGCAGGTGGAGTTTGCACAGTTGTCATGAGATATGAATGAAAGCTCCAGAAGAGCTCCAAACCTTGAGGTGAGATGGTTTAACTTAACTTCCACCTAATCGATATTCTGTGTTATGTTCATATATGTATAGTATTATATATACTAATTATATGGGCTACGTATTTACAAGTTTGTTGTTGTTTTTCTTTTGTGCTTTTATCAATATTAGGCTAATTAAAACTAAAAACATTCCAAGACCTCAGGTTGTTCTTGTTTTTCTATATATATTTTATTTTTCTAAATAACTTTTTTTGTGGAAACCAGCAAAAATGATAGACTCAAAGGTTAAAAAAGCATCACTAAACTAGAGCAAAAAGCTGCTCAATAGTGTCCTGTAACCATACATACACAATTTAAGGCTGAATGGCGCCTGCACGTGCGAATATTGAATTCTAGGAAACATCACATCATGTACAACCCACTCTGGTCGTCATTTACAACTAACATCGGTGTAAGCTGTTCGGGTGAAAAATCGAGATAATGATGCGGAGTTTGGCTTTGGTAAGACTGTGTGTGTGTGTGTGTGTGTGTGTGTGTGTGTGTGTGTGTGTGTGTGTGTGTGTGTGGAGGTGGAGGGTGTGCCTGGGAGATGGAGAGAGGCTTGTAGTCTAAAATGCGATGTGACAGCTCAGGAAAAGGGGGGATGATAAAGGCGCTGTTATTGGATCAATCTGGCCCTGAATGCCCCTATAAAACACTTACACACGCATGATGTGGGAGCGCGCGCGCGCGCACGAGCGACGCGAGGGGAGACGGAGGGGAAGGAGTGATTGTTTTAAAAAGTTAGTTAGGAGAAAACATGTTGTCGCGTAAGAAATATAGAAAACGTGCAGGTTATATTCCTGAGAATTTAATGGAGTCGGCCTATCAATCACTTGGCTGTTTCCACGCGCCGGCTTAGCCTCGGCCTCATTGTTTTGACAGGCTGAATTAAAGGACCGCGCCAGGTGTAATTAGCGATCGATCTGGAAAGGGGAAAAAAAAGCGTCCTCTCTCTCTTTCTCTTTTCCCCTCGTGCTCTGCCTTCCGTTACTCCATTAACCGCGTCTCTGACGTCACAGAGCGATTAACGTTTCTTATTGGTCCCGCGAGCAGATGGAGGAGCCCTAATGAGCTGGCTCGCGGAGAGAAAGAGCAGGGTTGACATCTCGGCTGGACCGTAAACGTGAGATACCTCGCACAGCCCGGTCTCCGCCGCCTCACCTCCATCCCGTAACCTTCCGTGGCCGCGGGAGACGGCCGTCTGGGTTCCCTTCTCTCCCCCACCTCCTCTTCCTCGCCGCTTCTTCCTCCTCTCCCTGACTTTTGTTTTTGACTGCATGTTCAGCCACACTGCCTCCCTCTGCATCTTCACTTCGGCCCCGCCGCAGCCCCGGCGAGCATGGACAGTCGGGTCCTCGAGCATCCTCACGCCCAGTTCGGAGGCTCCTTGGGCGGGCTGGTGGGCTTCCCGTACCCGCTCGGTCCCCATCACCACCACCACCACCATCACCAGCACGTCTACGAGCTCGCCGGCGGGCACCAGCTCCAGTCCTCGGCCGCCGTCCCCTTCTCTATAGACGGATTACTTAACGGCTCCTGCTCGGCCTCGGTGGTCAGCTCCAACCCGCTGCTCTCGTCCGACAACCAGCCGTTCAAACTCTCAGGTAGGCCTGGTTCTTTTTGCCTGGTGTCTCACTAATAAACAAGTGTGAAAACAATGCATTACAACAGAACGTAAGTGGCTTGTTTCGAGGCCAGCTGAGGTGATTTGTTGTGGACTTTGTGGCTGTGTTATACACTTTTTTTTTTAATTTTAAGGACAGATTTTGAAAGAGAAAGTCAGTCTGCAGAGGCAACCTTGTTGTTTAGAAGTTATGGAGCGTCGTGAATTTAAAAAGAAACGCTGAAAAGTTTATGTGCAGGCTCATAATTGATAATTTAATGTAAAAATGGCACAGTGTGTTAAGCTAAAGGTGAGAACTTGCCGTTAATTGCGATACTGGCCGTTGATTCTTGGGTCACAACTGAATTGATCAATTATTGGGAACGCGTTTAAATATCAATTATGACATTTAAGTTTCTTTTAGGCCTAAAGGTTGTGACGTGATGTGTCAGAGTTCACGAGCAACAACATATTATAAAGGAAAGGTGTGGCAGCGGGCAGTTTCACACTAAACTGGTGCTTAAGCAAATTCTGCCATGACAGTCTCTCCTCTCTCTCACTCACACACACACTCATGAACACACACTTGTACAAACACACACACATCTACACACACACACACACACACACACACACACGCACACACACACACACACACACACACACACACACACACACACACACACACACACACGTCGACCAATGCAGATTCTGGGGACCCGGATAAGGACAGTCCCGGTTGTAAACGGAGACGCACGAGGACGAATTTCACCGGGTGGCAGCTGGAGGAGCTCGAGAAGGCTTTCAACGAGAGTCACTATCCGGATGTGTTCATGCGGGAGGCGCTCGCGCTCAGGCTTGACCTCGTGGAGTCAAGGGTTCAGGTAAAGACACCGAGAAATGAGTCCAGTGGCACGAGACGCATTCATTCATTTATTTGGTTGGTGGAGGAGAAACGGATATTTTGAGGTGCTGAGCTTTCAAATAAATGCTGATCTCAGGCTGAAAATCCACAAAACATCCAATTATGAAGAAAATGTGAGAGGGGCGTTTGTTTTTTGTTATGCCCATGAAGGCCTGTCCCACACTGAGATAGCTATTTGTCAATTATCAGAGCATCAATAAAGAGTCTCTTTTGAATTATGCATGGAGGCAACCTATTGATTTATGGGTTAATAAAAACAAGGCTATTTACTGGGCAAACCCAGGGGCGGAAATGGTTACTATTATTCTTTCTTTGCCATCAATTTTTTTTTTTTTTTTAAACATCTAATTATTTGACAGTTTATTCACAATAGTACCCCAAATTATATAGTCTGAGGTGGTTCAAGTTGAGTTTTAAAATAATTTAAGATAAAGTAGACCCTATTATTATTCTATTACTATTTATTTCAGGCTATTGTTAATTATTATTATGTCTGTTATTATTATTACTGAACACATAAAGTAATTGTAAAAGTACAATATTTCATGATTGTTTTTTGTAATTGCAAAAATATAATTAAACAATTTAACGTGTTATTAATACTACT
>JBBMOE010000023.1:2170127-2238011 GCA_037975065.1 Chaetodon trifasciatus
GAGAGAGAGAGAGAGAGAGAGAGAGAGAGAGAGAGAGAGAGAGAGAGAGGTGTATTTTGGTCGCACCGACACAAACGACCAATCGATCACTCGGAGCCTGGACCGGGCGGGCCCTCCCGCTGTGTCCGTGCCGCTCATGCATCACACTTTATGAATTCAATTTCAACCGGGAGAAATTTTCAATTTGAACGCGCGATCATTACGGCGTGGGGGGATAGCGTAAATTGTTTTTGCTCTATTATGCATTCGGACGCCATCATTTTTCTTTCTAATTACCGAGGTGTCAGTGCGGCCTGTCACCCGGCCGCTGATTTTCAATTTAACTGATCATCATACATTCATTTTCCCATTTGATAAATCTGCTATCTAGACGCGCCCGCCATGCCCGGAATATTAAGCGGCGCTGGGGCACGGTAATAGGGGGATGTGTATGCGGCAATGAGCGCGGATCAGCCAGCTAATTTAGCACCTTCCACATTCCCCGTCTCCATCCCCCATTTCCAATTCTCAAGAGGAGGCAAGAAAAAAAAAAAAAAAAGGAGAGGAGAGAGTCCAATGGCTGCCTAACCTCCAAGAGTGAAGAAAAAACAGCCTAAGGTTGGAGAGAACCACAGAAGAAGAGAAAGTCCTCCAATCTGAGCTGTTTTTAGTGGCAGGATTAATTAACGCTAATTGAGTTCTCCAATATACGTGTTATTCTTATTAAATAGAAACAAATTTGCACAATTAATTATCAGCGTAATTTCAAGAACCTATTACAACCCCCCCTGCCTCCACCTCCACCTCCACCCCCCTCTGACTCTCCATCACCTCCCTCCCTCCCTCATCCTCAGAGGAAATTAGCAGCTTTTGTCATTAGTTTTAGGCGTCTTTGATCCGGACTGGACGGGCCTACAACCAGTATCAGACACCAGGACCCTCTGTGTGACCTGCTTGATTCAGAGATTGCTGTTATACTGATAAATACTGGGCTGAACCCCTCTGACACACAACACCGCCCTTTGAGGTTATTTCTAATGAAGGTCTATGTGCAAATACTCACAGGCCTTACTCAGAGCCAAGGATGTCTTACTTTTGTTGTTCAAACATATCAATAGCTCTGGAAAAATGGACCTGAATATAAGATATTTTTGTCAAACATCTGTTTCTGAGATCAAGAATAAACTTTTAAAAAAACAGATGTAACAACAACTGAAATCATGTATGTACTTAAGTCACTCAGGCTTCAGTCAAATTAATAGACCAGAAGCACCTGATCACTAAATCTTCTCAGATCAATTCCTGAAGAGAATCTCATTTTTGTGAAAACTAATTAAAGGTAAAGTTAATTAAAGCTATTAGAGAATATACTTTATTAGCCTGACAGCCAAAATTCAGGGCTTCGTGGTTTATTTTCAATAATGATGTTTGTTTGTTTGGGCTCCTGGAGTCTCTTTAAAAGCTCCAAAAACACACTTAACAACCTTTTATCACCTCGATACATCACGACTTTTCCTACTTTCATGGGCATTGCTTATGAAGATGATTTTAACCAACATGTTTGGGAAGTCAGCTGGAGGAAATGTCACATTACTTCAGTTTGGAGCATCAGAAACTCCAGCTGTAAAACACGATTAAATACAGTGAACCTTCCTCAGCTTTTTGATTGGTGTTAACAGGAAGCAGCAGATATCCTAAGTCGGTTTGGATTTCTGGAGTTTAATATCAGGAGTTATGTTCCTCTGGGATCTAACTGACCCCAAAAGTAAGCCGAAAAACACATTTCAGTGTCTGTGATTGAAAGACATTCTAGCAAACAAAAAAATAATACACGTGCACATATTTAACACAAAACACTTCCTGAACTGGTGCAAAAATGTTCTGTTTTTCTCTCATGTGCAAGCCCAGTTTGTGTCAAAGGGACAGGTGACCACTTCAGTACTTTTGTACACATTACAGAGGTCAGAGGAACAGTGAAATACAGGCAGTTTGAAGATGAAATGTCTGATTTTGCAATGAGGATGTCAAACAGACATCAGCAAACACAAGAGCTCATTGATTCACTTGTTTGTTTTTTAATCTTTTAGTGTTTTCTGGATACTCACCGAGACATCCCAATAAGCCCACCTTGTTTAAATGCCAATAAGTACAGTCAGGAGTTTGTGTGTGTGTGTGTGTGTGTGTGTGTGTGTGTGTGTGTGTGTGTGTGTGTCTGTGTGTGTGTGTCTGTGTCTGTGTGTGTTGTGTGTTAATGAACGTTTATGGGCACAAAGCAGCTTTGGTTTTGTCGTGTTCTTTGTTTCATTAGCCCAGTGGTTGTAATAAATGCCAACGAGCCAACGGGATAGATTTTAATTAAGTCAGTGAGAGATGAGTGGAGTGACACAGAAAGCGGGGCAGGGCGGGGAGATGGAGGTGGAGGGGGACAGCTTTTCAATAAATCGGTTCGCTCAGGGGTTAGTCGGTGATTTCCTCGGCAAAGTGTTGGGGCCGAGCAGGACTCGCAGTAATTTGGTTGATAAATCAGCGGCGTTAGGGGCATGAAGCTTGCCGCTCGACCGGTTGGTTCTGCGTGTGATTTATGTGTTACCCGGGGGTCGTACACAAGCCCATGACAGTCCGGGATGAATTAACCAGGAGCCGGCGCGCTCCTAATGAGCGGGTATTATTTCGCACACACCTCTCCTTAAAAAAAAAAAGAAGAAGAAGTGTGAAGAACGAGGCTGGCATACGACCCTCCTCTCCCTCACCCCCCCTCCACTGTGCCATCCCTGAGGTGTCGCATTGATTCAGCATCAGAGAGTTAAACACACACACACACACACATAGAGACAGAGATGGTGTGTTATTTATCTACAGTGTATGAGACAAATTGTTCAATAGAGGTCTGGCACCAGCTGATTGGGGTTAACTGAAGCATGGAAGTGACAGACACATGTCCTGACAAAACACTCAAACACAAAAAACTATTTCAGCAGGTATTGATCACCAATACCTAATTGTTCATGGCTGTGAAGCTGGACTGCTACAGCCTTTGTACTGGACCTACAGGACAGTGATGGAGGAAGTATCCTTTTCTGAAGCAAAGAAGCAGAAACACACTGTACTGTGCTGCACGAAACTCCTGTACTGAAAATATTATTAGCAGTATCAAGACATGCTGAAAAAATGGCTGTTCTGCATTCAGTGGTGATCAAAGTTGTCAGATCAGTAATATCACAGCGTACATTAAAAGTCCTATATTCACATTTCTATCTACAGAAGAATGAGTAGAAAAATAGACTTAAAGCTCTCACTCCAGCTCCCTTTGATATTATTATACATTAAATTACTGCATTGTTATCATGTTATTATGATGATGACATTTTTTACTATGTAAAAAAGTTCCATTAAGAAGTAGCATAAAGTGCAAACAGTACTTGAGTAAATGTACTAGTACTACTTTCCACAACCGCCTATATCATCCCATTGAACTGCTGTTTTAGTGTGTAAGTGGAATTTAACTGTCGCAGGTGGTTGGAGCTCATTTTAACTGTTTCATATGGACTACTGCTGGGTCGACATATGACAATGCATCATATTTTATTTGTTAATCAAATGGTTTGTATCTAGAATCTAAAAAAAAAAAAAAAAACAGTAACAAAAGCTGTCAGATAAATCGAGTAAAAACATAACTACTCAGATTAAGTACAGGTACCATTACAATTGTTCTTAAGAACAGTAGCTGAGTAAATGTGCTTAGTTACTTTCCACCACTGAATATACAATCTTATAGGATTACAGATCCAATAATATATAAGCAGCACATTACTGCTGGTCGAAGTGGGGCTGATTTTTACTACTTCATATACTGTTGTGGTCTAATCTATAACCGTGCATCACACTGTATCATCTTACAATTTCTCATATAGTTGTATGTAAAATCATAATTTGTAAACATAGCTGTCAAAAATGAGTTGGAGTGAAATGTAGGCCAAAGTAGTTTTCTGAAGTTTAGATCAGCATGAAATGAAAATACTCAAGTAAAGTACCTCTGAGGTGAGTATTTCCAATGAAATTCCTGCAGCCTAACTTGCTCTGCTCAGCACGGGGGACAACCCAGAGGTCATATTTGACATAAAGGGTGATTTATTGAACCCCAGTAAAAAGTTTTCAGTTGCATAATTGGTTGGTAATGTGTCCTCAGTTGCCAAAGAAGAACATCTAGTAAATCAAAACCCAGCAGTCAATCAGTGCTGACTCAGCTGTTTTTAGCCCATATGCTTATTAACCTGTAGCTGAATGGCCGCTAACCTGGAAACTGAATTAATAGTGATTGGATTTAATAATTCATGACCAAATATCATTTTAAAAAAAGTGAAAAATTTCCCCTCTGTATAATCACCTTATGGTAGTTGAGCTGAATATATAGTGGCTGCAGCAGGCATGCAGTGTCTTATATTCTCAGGCCAATGTCATTTATACAGCAGTTATGGAAGTCTCTTACTGTTAATGGCTTGAAGACGTGAACCTTAAACAGCACAGAAGAGGAGGGTAGTGCTAAGTATGTGGGCAACTGCTGCATGCATGGAGACATTTATCATGATAGACAGGTTTATTTGCAATGCCACAAACAGTGTGTATGGACCTGTGGTGAGAGATTCAGTGTACAGAGAACAGCCAAACACTGTGTTTTTCTGCAGCCAGTGGCAAAAATATTTCATTCATGTCCAAAAAAAATCACTGTCTTTGTGCATAAAATGTCAATTTCAGGCCTGATTACCAATGCTTTCTGTATGCCATCTTAAAATGCAATCTATAGTAAAAGTCATGTTATTTATAAAATAAACTAACAGCAAATTAAGTAGGGAAGGGCAGGTTTGCATGCTGAATGCAGTGTAGGAGGTGCACATCCCTGAAGTTGCACAGGATGCTAATAAGCCACACTAGCACTGCAGCAACATTTGCTAATGACAAAATTGGACTAGAAAGTGTTTAACTAATCCTTAACCAATCTGTCAATGTAGGCAGTTGAGAAGCTGAGCAGATTAGATGCTGATTAGTATAACACTCACAAATAAGCACCTATTTGTTATGCCCAAACACCTCTATTTGGGGATAATCATGCTAAGTTTCCTATAATTTGGGGCATTTGGGGGAGGCAAACAGGAAGTATAATGTTGCTAAGAAGTCAGTCAGCTGCAGGCTGCAACTTCATCCCTGGCTGGTTTTACCCAATATTAGCTTACATTTTGTTCACTAGCTCCATTAAAATGATGCCGAATTAGCCATTAGCAGCTCCTGTCTGCAGTGTATTCACGTCTGCACAGACAACTGTCACTGGGCTACTTGAAGCAAACTTGAAAATGTTATGATTTTGAGTGAAGTTCTGGAGTTAAACGGAGCGTCTTTATGATTTCAAAGCTGACTTTTGGACATTTATCTCCGATGGATGGTTTAGATTACATCATCTGAACGTGTAAGTCACGCTGAATGTAAAATATGCGCATTGTGTCCGTGTGTCCAGACTTGACGACTCTGAGGAGGAGTACGTTTTTTCATGCAACCTCACGCCTCATGTCACTCTTCCCCTGCTCCCCTCCTCAACTCTCCCACGCCTCGCAGTTTCAAAACCTCTACACTGATTAAAGCCACGGCCCTTATTGTTTATGTGTTGCTGTGGTTTTCCAGTTCAGCTCATTGTTTGCTGCTAAACACGAGAAAAGACAACGATCAAAGATTGAGTTTAACTGGTATGGTAAGACTAGAATGAGCAGAGATTTGATTGGCCCTCCTGTCTACCTGAGAAATCTCCTTTGGCTGAGAAGATCACAGCACAGCCCAACACATTATACACTGCATTTTCTAAAGAACGAAAGGACTGCAGCCACTCCTTTGGGTGTGCTACCTGTTGTGCTTGAAGCCTGTATGTGACCTTTTTGCTGGTGCTACGGACCCTCACACACAGTTCCACAAATTATTTCCTTTCAAGCATCAATAGCAGAAGGTCACGGCTCCTCAAAGCCCCACAGTACAATGCACAAACAGCTCAATAAAAGTATGATCAACCATGATCTGCACACAACAATGCTCCCAGCTCCGACCCTAAACGCATCCTTTGTGTCATCTTCAGTTTCCCCCCTTTCATTCCTGACTAAGTACAACAGCTCCCACACTTATCCCTGTGAAACTTGAGCAAGTTCGCTTAGTGGCCCTGCTGCACTTGAGAGTGGAGGAAGAGGAAGCCAGTCCCTGAATACATCTGATCTGCACTGGAGCAAAAACATGTGTCTGCTGTTTGTCTCACATACCGAACAGGCCTGATGATACTTGGTGACTGGCCACTGGAGCTCGTCCAACCTTTTCATGAAACTCTCCTTTGCATAAATCACCAGCAACATGTTTTGTGATTCATTGATAAAAAGTTTAAACATAAAAAAATGGGTACAGAAGGACTTTCAGAAGTAACTGCAAAGAGCATTAAATCACAGAACCTAAAATTCTATTGCCCACGCCTCTAATTGTGATGTGAAGAACTTAATAAATGAAACCAGCTCACTTGAACCTGCAGCAGGAGGGGTCTCTATGCTGTAAAATGTGCCAATGCTTTGTTTGAACACACTGTCTGCTTCAGTAAAATAAATAAGTAAATAACAACTGTGGTGGAAATTCTTGTGAGCTGAAGGAGGGAGTTCACCTTCAGATGTGTTATGCAGAGGTATTTATTGCAGGCTTGATGCATCAAGGAGAAGATGTTGAGCAACACAATGTCCACAAGAGAACCAAGGTAGTGCCACACCAAATTATGAAGATGTCCATCTAATGGGGTGTATTAATACCCCAAATGTCACATGATTTCCTTTCCACTCCTTGAACTATTCCCTATTATGGATATTCTGTACCCACCTTCTATAATTTCTGGTACTCTATTGGATATTCAAAACCAAACAATAGCTCATACCATACCTACGTATGCCCTGACATCAAACCCTCTAACTGAGGACACTTTTGACCTAATTCCCTTAAAATGCCACCTCGAGCATTCCTCTTTGAATTGGTCCAGTATCAGTCTCTACAGTTTAGACCGTGGCTACCTCTGTAGTAGGAAGAGGGGGAGAGAATTCCTATCTGCTGTCTGCTAGAATGGCCTCTAAATATTATGTTAATGTGTCTCTGTCTGAGGCCTCTGTGTTGTCCAACCCTGAGACATTTGGGCGCCTATCTGCACAGAAGGCCCGTGATAGAAAATTTCCTCACAACAACTGGTTAATTTTGGAACTTGCAAAGAAAAGATTGTCACAAACAGCAAAGCCTCTCACCACAGACGCTGATCAGATTTGTTTCTCTGTGTGCCAAGAAAACCTTTCCTGTTGATGATGTTGACTCCTCTCAGCGCACAGAAGACGAGACCTGATGAAGAGTCCAAAGCTGGAAGGAAGGTGACAGTAAGACGTGAGGAACGTTCAACGCATCAAAAACAGGCTCATTCAGCTATTTTACAGGATCTTAAATTCATGATTTTCCACCTGAGTCTACAAACCCTGATTCTAAAAACAGGCTCATGATGGTATCATGATTGGGTGTGAAAGGAACATCCTGGAAAGGCTCAGTCGTTCACAAGCAAGGATGGAGCGAGGCTCACCATTTTGTGAACACATGATTGTGTAAAGGATATTACTACATGGGCTCAGGAACACTTTGTAGAACTGTTTAGCTTTCAACTTCAAAAGCAAATTATACTATTTTCACCAGGTCCTTTGATGCCGCAAAGGCTTTATATTGATTGAAATGGTGTGAAAACAAGTGTAGAGCAGAACCCAAATATCTACCTTTGAATGGTGATGCATTGGTATGCCTGTCAGACCATGCAGATTATAGCAGATAAGATAGAGCTAATTCTTCTCATCTCAGTAATGGGGTTAGACACGGTGGTATATTATCTCCATTATTGTTTCACCTGTATATAGATGACTTGTCTGGGCACAGATTCCACATGTTTTTCATTATCTTATCATGACTCATTTTATGTATGCATACGACTTGGTACATTTTCTCCCAGTGTGGTTGACCTTAAACAGTTGTTGAGTATATATACAATTTTTGTTTATATGTATGTGTCCATAGGGTAGAGAATAACATAATAAATATATTAATCCCACCAATATGTCCATTTTAAGAAGATGAATTCTGACCCTGTTAATTCACTTTTACAGTCATGCACACTATTCATCCAACAGACTTCCATGTTTTTGCATTCAATAACAATAAACTCATGTCTTAAAGTCAATAGCTACATGTGAATCCAATGGAAGAAATACACACCAGCTCACCAAATGATTGGAAAGCGTATTTTCCCAACCATCCCACAGTTCTGCTGTTTTTACTCAACACGGAGGGAATGATATGACGTGTTTCTCACACACGTTTGCGAGCAATTAAGCCGCACATTGACGATGCAGTGTGGAGTTGGTTTGTTATCTATCTGATTCATTCAGGAGACTTGAAGTATCTCTTTTCATTTAGTGGCTGCTGCAGTCTAACCTGCACTCCACAGCAGTGGATGGGCTAATTTCAGCTGAAAGCCATCATGCAGCTAATTGGCAAAATGATAAGTGGGCTTTCATTCACTCGGCATGTGGAAAAACAACATGGACATCCCACTGGTTACCACTAAACTGTATTTACACTGTTCTTTAAAAGCACTGCCACTTTTCTTTTTTCTTTTTTTTTTTAAATATAATTGGTTTATTGGGTCTTTTATAATCTGTCGGTGGCTGTTTTGGCCATTTTCACAATGATGTAGCGACTTATTGCATTTTCTATGAAGAACTACAGGGTTATGTTACGGAAATGATGCACTTAATACAAAATATTTGATGTAGCATCCTTCCTGAACACAATGAACGACAGTCTCTAAAGCCTGTTTTTATGACTGTGCTGTCAAAATCTATTCATTTTACTTATTGTTCTTAATGCATGAGTCCAATAATCACCCTTGTTTTGTCCGTTAGTTGGGTGTGGAGGTGTAAAATTCTTGTGAAATGCATTAGCATATGACCTGCACTCCAGCAGTTCACTCTTCATATAATAAGACTTTAACAGTGGATAAACTTCTCCGCCCGGCGTTTCATATGTCGAACACCAATCGATAAACGTGTGACAGATTCAGACGTCAGCACTGTGGTTCTGGGACAGGATGTTAGCACATGTGATTCACATGTTATCACAGTTATCTTTAAGGTAGTGCGGCCAAACTAAAAACAAGCACGTTTGTCTGCATACAAAGAAAGTTTTGTGCTCGTTGGTGTTGATCAAACAGCTTTATAATTCTGGAAATTCTAGTTTGAAGCATTAAATTACTCAGAGGCAGAAATAAAAAGACGTTATAATATCTTATTAAGGCAATTAAGGACAAAAAAGCTTAAAAACATGAGACACGCTCTGACACAAAAACTGCCTGGTAACAAGATGAATCTTGTCAGACGAAAACAATCATATGTTGCCTTGATTTAAGATTATACTGTCTGCCTGCTGAAAACACAGCTAATACAGGGCATCTGGTAGCCGAGTGCTTAAAGCTATAGTGGGTAATGTATTTTAAAAGCCTTTTTTGTCATAATTGTTGAAATTCTCTTTAATCCCGACAGCAATCACAGGCCTGTAATGAGCCCATCCAATCACTCGGCCCAAATGAAATGAATGAAAAAGATTTTAGGGCAGGCGTCTCGCTACATTACTCATCCAGAATAACGTCAGTCCCCACACGTCTTTAATGAAAACTGTTATTTTGGAGCTCCTCATTCAAACTATCTGCGACGATGAGATGCTCCACGTTTTAAATGTTATATATTTCAGCTCAGCGCCTCTTATGTGTTTTCCTTGTGGAATCAGAGTACGGTGGATGAAAAGCTGCTGTTGGTACATCAAATACTTTGCTTGATTTTCTCTTTCTGCATGACACACAAAATAATTTCTCTGGAGAAATATTATTTTTATCACCACTATGTGAAGCCAGTAAGGCACAAGGTATGGATAGTCATGTACCAAAATCCCAGAGGGTGGTAATCCTTGAATTTTAAAAGAGTTTTGAACAGGCAGCTAAAGCCACCCTTAAGCAGAGTCTCCAGATGCTACTGTTTGTAAATCTGCCAGTTGGAAAACATTATGGATGTCTATAGAAATTACAGAAGACTCAGAATCTCATCAACAGAGAGAGCAGGACAAACAGAGAGATTTGCTTACACCACGTGGAAAAGTCTGCATGTGCTAAAGGAGCAAGGGCATTTCCATATTTCCAAAAAGGCGGAAAAATCTATTAAACCAAAGAATTAAATACTTCATCTGCCAGATCCCAGCGCGCACATGCCAGGAGTTTGTATTATAAACGCACCGGTAGTTGAAACTTTTGTTTTACTCATGTGCGCTAATCTCCACCCTATCCTGCTCCGACTATAATTTTGTTAAACTTTTTTCATATTTATTTAATAAACGCCCACAGAGCAAATTGTAACTGTGTGCTGAGAATTAATGGGAAAAGCCACAACTGTTAAATCGTAAAATTTGAATGAGAAAGTTCCCATGTAATGCATATCAAACATTTATTAAAGCCACGCAGAATAATTGAATTGTTCTGCTGGTCTAGGTCTGATTTGTTTAACTAAATTCTTTGGCTGTCGAAGTGTGATACAAGATTTCCTGCAAATTCCATTAAAGACACAGGTATCTTTTGTGTATTTGTGCATCTCCAGCACATATAGAACATTTTTCATCTCCCCTCTCCTCTCTTCTGCCTATCTGAGCCCCAGCTCTGTCACTGCTTATCCACATCTTCACCGCTTATCTGCATCGAGCCCCTCAGTGAGATTTCAACCACTGTGACATGCAGTGAAAGCAGGGGCTGTCAGTCAGCTGTGCCAAAGAGATTGAAATCAGAGACGGAAAAGGGAAGAACAAACCAAAGGCAGAGGGGGAAAAGGCAAAGTTAATATAATTTCATTTTTGACCCCCCGAGACAGAAAGCAGGCTTCATATACAGTAAGTGTATAGAAACTGAATGCATTAAATCAGCTTCTGAGGCTCATGTAAATGTCAGCTCGTGTATCCCTGCAAAAGAAAAATACAAACACATCTGGGAGAAGGTCTGCTCTAACTTATTGGGCTGATTATTAAGCAAAGCTTATAATGTCAGCCTCCCATATACACACTATGAAAGCATGTCTCCTAGATACACACACACACACACACACACACACACACACACACACACACACACACACACACACACACACAAAGTAGCCTGGGAGGAACTTTGTGTTTTAGTAAGCTAAGTTTCACACATTGACTGGAGGTGTCCTTGCTTTCTACTGGTGTAATTATCACTCCGGGAAAAGTGTTTCATTAAGAAAGCTCTTCTCTCAGACACATTACTCACAGAGGGTTGGACACAGACACCCTGGACAACGCACACACACACTCGCACACACACACGGGTGCGATCCAGTCTTTACTTCATCACCCCACAGTCGTGTCCTCAGTCCGATCTGTTTTTCTGGACTTCTTCGCACCTCTTTCTGTTCGTCTTCCATATATTGATGTTAACTCTTCAATAACCTTCTTTTCCTGTCAGCCGTTGAAACTGACAGTGTTCTAAACAGCCACCAACCAATTAAATCCAGCAACAATATTTTTTACTGGTCTGGTGAGAAAAAATGTGCTAATTCAACTTTCTCTTTATCTGAGTGCTCATTTTTCTTTGGTTTCAAATATCCTTCAAGCCCTCCTCCATCATCTCCTTTTCCTTCCTGTATCCAACCCATCATCCCTCTATCTGTCCTTCCTCCCCCTCCTCCTCCTCCTCCTCCTCCTCCTCCACCATTCACTTCCCCCGCTGCCCTCTCTCTTGCTTGGGAGGCCTGCAGGTCTGCAGGTTAATGAGTCGTGAAGTGTGAAAACTTCCTGAGACTCGACCAGAGCTAAATGCTGTTTCCAGATGTGAGTCTACAAACGTCTGGATGTCCGCTTGAAGTGAGTTAGAGAGGCATGGGTGGGGCAGTTTGGGGAGGGGGCAGAGTGGCACAGAGAGGAAGTGCATTGGAGGGAAAGCAGGAGTAAAAATGATCTGAAAAGACAGAAACAAAGAGGCTACAGGATTTTCTGCTTCACACACACTGCTGGTCAATACTACCAATGCAATGAGTGACTAATAAAATAAACCCTATGTTTTCAGGGTGATGGCGCTCTTGAGGATTTTATTTCTTTAGCAATGATTAAAACGCCCCATGTGGCAACTTGTCACCTTTCAAAAACTCAACATCGGTTTAGCCAAAGTGAAAGGAACTGGACACACAAGCTGTTTTCTTGGGAACATGGCAATAAATTAAATAATGAATAATACTTTTTTCAAATATGGTGACGGCCACTTGAGACTTTAACCTGTGAAGCAATAATGTCGACCTGCAGCATCTGTGATCTGATTAACAACCAGTCTGCCGCTAACAATTGTCGTCTGTTTGTGAGAATCTGAAACAAATTCAAGGACCTGAACTCTTTCTGAGTTTTATTCTTTGAAAAGAAGGTCAAAGAATCATACAGAGAACATAGATTAGTGCAATATGCAGGGTGAGAGACCAAGAGAAACTTGAAGAAAGATTATTTATAAGGCACACTGTGTGAACATTCAAGGCCAAGAAGGCAACATGTGTGAGTCAGGACTGGTTTCAGCCAGTTCCACAGCTGGCAATGGGGTGATAATCTTAAGCCATGACCCCAAAGTTGCAAATCAGAGAAAATAGCTTACATACAATGTTGTAAAACAATGAAAGGTTGCACCACAAAATAAGTTTTCTATTACACAATCCAACAATAGCACGGCAACTCAGGGATAACCTGACGCTAACCTGTATGTTTTCATATAACAACCATGCTGGAGGCTCAGTGCTTTGAGCTAAATACTAATGTCAGGATGCTAACATGCTGATATTTAGGTAGATATAATGATTACCATGTTTACCATCTTACTTTAGCCTGTTAGCATGCTAACATCTGATACCAGGTGCACCTGAGCCTGATGGGAATGTCATTAGTTTGCAGGTATTTGGTCATAAACCAAAGTACAACTTTACACTTTCAGCTGATGATGGCACAATATGGAAGGTCAACAGATCACCTGAATTTACCTGAAGGTAACATGAACGTCTGTACCAAATGTACCGGTGAGCAATCCACCCGAAAGACATTGAGACATTTCACCAAAAACAAAAAATCACCCACATGGTGGCGCTACAGGAAAAGTTAGAGGATCATCAAAGTCTGAGGGATTCATCCTCTGGGGACCACAAATCTACAAAGTTTCATGGCAATCCATCCAATAATTCCTGAGACAGTTCAGTCTGGGCCAAAGAGACAGACAGTCATCCCTCGTGCCTCACAGCTAATGTGGCTAAAGATGGAGCAAAAACAAAAAACAAATCACTGATGCATCTAAAGTCACCTGCCAAATTAAAACTTGCACATCTGCAAGTGTGTGTGTGTGTGTGTGTGTGTGTGTGAATATGAATATGCACGCATGTGTGAGTCAGTGTGTGTATATGTCCATAATCTGGCGTAAATAATGACATCTCTGTCCCCCGTCTTCTCCAGTGCCAACTCCACTAATTATTTATTCTTGGACGCTGCAAGGGTGTCAAAGCTCACACTCCTGCCTCTAAAAAACAGCGTTCCCCTCTGCCTTACTGGCACTGAGGAGCAGCATTGTTTGCGTGTTTGTGTATGGTGTAATTCTATCATATCTAATTAGAAACTATCATTACTCATCATCTTTGATTTTCATGCCAATTCCTTCCATATTTACCCACTTTCCTCGAGTAGTATTTAGCCATCCAGATAGTTCTGGTTTTCTCTGCTGAGATGTGGAGATATCCATTCCCCAGTACAGTGAAAATAAAATACATTTCAAACGTCCAACACAAATGTGTCTGTCCAGAAACAATGTTCCTCTTAATGTTCCTGCTGTGTTCCAGTGTAAATTGTACATAGCGAGCATGAATTGAAATTCCATTTATCTCCATTGTATTGGGGTGAAGGCAGACATCTCAGAGGCAAATACTGCTGAATCTCATCAGATAAAGTCAAAACTGCATCGCTAGATTCCACTTCTGTAATTTATGGGTGAACCGAGTCATAAAACCTGACAATTGAAATGTATCATCCATCTCTCTCTGTCTTTCTCTCTCCTGAATGACTTGAGCGAAGTTACAGGTAATTCTTCTCTTCTTCGCAGTTCCCTCTATGGAAATATACACCCAGGCGACACTAATATTAATTGACCAGCCCTATCATCAGACATTATGCAAAAACCCTTATTACATTTAATGCCTACATTTTTAAAAATACTGCTTTCTGCATGATTTGCACATGGCAACCACAGTACGGTTAAGCAGCAGTAGGTCTTAGAACCAAAACGCTTGGTTGAGGTTACAGAAAAATCTTATTTATGGAAAAATCTGTCAGGTCAAATCCACCAGCTCAGCCTCCACAGCCCTACCTCAAACAAAAACTACATAAAGTGCACACAACTTCCAGCATTTACATGAAACGTCAACACTGGGTGTAAATGGTGAGGTTTAGAATTGAGTCTGATGGACACTGGGCTGACATACAGTAAAAGAAAAAGTGTATTTTAGAGCCTTAAAACATCTTAAAAGCCCTGAAAAGAGCTCTGCATTTATCTTCCATAACCATATGGAATGACAGCCAAGACTATGATAAACTTAAAGTAAGACACAGATCATAAAAAGTTTCCCATAAAGGTCCAGAGTGTAGAATTTAGTGGCATCTAGTGGTGAGGTTGCAGATTGCAGCCAACTGAATACCCCTCCCCTCCCCTCCCCTCACCCTCTCCCCCAGCAAAAACACAAAAATCACAAAAGGCCCTCCCTAGGATCAGTGTTTGGTTTGTCCATTCTGGGCTACTGTAGAAACATCTCTCTGTAGATATAAAGGGCTCACTGATTCTTATTTTCAGGTGTTCATACACTAATTGACTGGTGTAATTATAACAGATTAACAGATAACAGATTCCTCTAAATCCTACACACTGGACCTTTAATTTAAAACTTTCTGATTTACTGACCAGGTTCAAATATAAACACTAGCTAGGAGCGAACTGCGCTGAAGGCCAGGCGGCTGATCCAAACATGACTGGAGCAGGTGGAATTCAAGCAGCTCAAACTTAAACCAATTAAATCCGGTCGACACCAGCGCTCATCGACTGGGAGCCGAGTAAGAGCCCCGGTAAGAGCGGCTTTAACAGTAAATCATTCGAGTCATCGGAGGAAATTCTTCATCATCTATGTTTCATTTGGGTGAAAACATTTTTTTTTACATGGCATTTACAGCAGAGCTTTGTCCATCTCTTGGTGTGTTTGCACTTATGAATAAATGCTTGTGTTTGCATGTGGGTGTGATTTAAGAGACTCTCCACGCTCGTCAGCGAGTGTGATTGAGCTCTGAGGGGTTATGAGGGAAAATAAGTTGAAAACAGGACAGAATCAATACCATTTACCCAATAGCCTCGTAGCGTGCGTGCGTGTGTGTGTGAGCGTGCCTGTGTGTGTTTACCTGAAGTGTGACTGCATTAAACGTGTCAAGTTGAGGAAAAACAACCAATTGCCTCTCAGCACACACTTTATTGACCAGTGGAACACACACACACACACACACTCACACATACACACACACGCACACACTGCGGGCATATTGACTGGTTGAAGGGAGAAACAGGTTTAAGGCAATTAGAGCAGTGTACTTTCCGCCAGAAACCCACTATGATGCTTTTCACTGCAGTTAGCTAACTACCCCTAAAGTGTGACTAATATTACATCAATGGAAGAAAGTAACAGAAGCCACTTTGTTGAACACAGCCGCTGTGCTGTTGTCACTATCACAAGGGCAACATAGCAGGAGATTTAAGGTACAAAGTGAGCGCATGTACAAATACACGCTAATTTCGTCTAAAATAGTTTTTCCGCTCTGGGAACAGCATGCGCTAACTGGGCTGGTTACTACACCAGTTTAAATTAGCTGATGGTTATGAAAGCTCAGGGTTGTGCTTTTGGAAACTCGTCTACTTCACCGATGAGTTGAGCCACTTCCTGCTGAAACCAGTCAGTAAACATCACTTCCAGGAAATACGGTAGCATCATGTTACATCAGAATAGTGCTGCCGAGTAACCGAGTACGTTTACTCAAGTGGTGTACTTAAGTGCAGTTTTGAGGTACTTACACTTTGAGTATTTCCATTTTCTGTTACTTTCTGCTTCTACTCCAGCTTCAGTTGTTGATTACTAGTTGCAGATTCAGGTTGATAACACAACATATGATCAAGAAATACATTACGTATTACTATAGGTTACAGTAAGTTAATATTCACTTGATTAATACATACGGATGCCTGGTCAGGACCCCATGGCCTCACTTTTTAAGGCACTGGGTCTCAAAATAAAAGTTGCTGAGAACAATAATGAACATGTGTTTATGATTGTGTTTATTATCTTTGGTTAGTTCAAGAACCAAAACTGCTTTGTCAGGTTCAGGAAAAGATCACGGTTTAGCTTGAAATAAGTACGTTTGTTACATACATTACTTACCTAAGTTAACTTACATGCGTTACATTACTTCTCTCATGGGACACAAACATGTCCTTTGACCTTTTATCAGATGTTATTATTATTTGTTGTGGGAGTCAATTCACGAGCTTTTCAGCTGTATGTGAAGTAGTGAAAGTTATCCCCACCTTCACCAGCTGCAACATTAATGTGATGAACACATTAAAGCATCAGTAATTAGAATCCAACAACATACTACATAATGAGAAGTTTTGTTACTTCAAATATATTTTGATGATATTACTTTATTTTTTAGCTAAGTGGTAGTATTGCAACTTCTACTTCTTCTGACTACTTCATCCACCACTGACAGATTGGGTGGTTTTATCTGTCACTTTATTGATTTGGTTGGTAAAAGTTGTTCTGTGGTAATTAGTTTTTCCTCCAATTAAAATTTAGGCAGTACTTCAATGAATCAGACCCTCTTCTGCTCTGAGTAGTAGTCTATGATTGAAATTGACAGGGCGCTGAGTGTTAGTCATTGTGTGTCGGGCTGAGCCGACTGAACTGATAACCTCTAAAATAAAACATCATTTCACTTTATTACAATTAGATTGAAAGTCTTTTCCTATGAAAGTTATATTTTCAGTCACAGGGATAAAATGCTGTTACATAGTTGAGACTTTTTATGCTTAAAGTGACCTTATCTAACAGCAAAAGGAGATAAGTTTTCTGTGTTGTAACTGAAACTTTGTCTTTGTCTCATTATACCAATAAAACATTTATATACACATATAACTTATGATGGTTGGGTGAGTTTGAAGCTCTGATCAGGCTCTTTGGTGTCACTCACATCTGACGTTCTAGTTCAACTGGTGCTGCATCAGAATCAGTTCAACTGAAATAACAATTATAGGGTTATTTTTACATGTATTTGAGTGTTTTCAGTTTCCATGGTGTTCAAGATGAAGAAGCCATTAAGGTTAATTTTCCGTCAAAGCCCCACTATTTTCTATCAAATTGTTTACTGCATGAAGAGAATGAATAGCTGGCCATTAATTGATGTTTCAGCAAGATCAGGAAATGTATCACGAGGCTAAAGGTTAATCCACGTTATATATATACGAACAAGAAGTAAATAAAGACAATAACTCAGTAAGATGGTGATGCGGCCTTTGCCCTACTGTCACGCTCACATCCAGCACAGTGGATTATCCACCGTGAGCGTGTGTGGTCACTACAGCAGAGACGCTTTAATCAGATTTCAATTTATTGCAGCGGCGCTCTATCTGTGGTCTACAGCGCTGACAGAATAAAGAATCCTTGAACTTCAGTGCAGGAAGTCACTTTATTTCTCACCCTTCCTTCTGTAAGAGCGGTAGTATAATTACATAAATTTGTGTCAAGTCGGCAACAAAAGCCGTCTGTGATTTGGTTCCTAACCTCGTGTTAACATGACAAACGGCACAATCAACAAGTCGCTACACGTCCATTAATTCCCGATTGAGCTGAGCAACTGATGCAAGGAAGTCAGGAGGTTAACAAGCTTGTCGGCTGAGAAAAGTTGGCCGAGAAGTTGGCTGAACGTTTCGTAGTCGCTGGGCGTCGACGACCAATCAGACTTTCACGCTTGCTCGTTCCTGTGGTGATGGTTTATGACAAAATAGTCCTGCTCAGTCAAAGTTGTACATTTACAGTTTTGTTGCTCTCATTTGAAGGAGAAACATCTTGAGAAACAGACGCACACGTGAAATTTTATGGCATTTTGTCCAATCACAGCTTTCCAAAGGAGCCTGTGTTATTGCATGAGGCTGTATTACCGCTGTAAAAACACTGAACTGCACTCGACCACCGCTCTGTTAAAATCAGAGCCTCTCACGCCGGCTACTACTGGTCAGCGCAGAGCAACCCATCAACCAGGTTGCTGACATTATGAATGTGGGGTAAGGACACAAACTTATCAAAAGGGGGTCCGTGATCAAATACAGAACTATTTGGGGTGCTTGACATAAAACGGTCTGCGGGCTCTTCATGTGGAGTGCTGCGAGTGGTACACAATCATTTCTCTTCCTCTTTCATTTTCATCTCTCCATCTGACAGCACGTTCAAGTAGCTTGATATTACTCAGAAACACACGCACGCACACACACACACACACACCCCAAGCGAGGGAGGGAGAGGGACAGAGAGGCAGCCACAGACAGCTACATACAAATACAAGCGCTTACTGCTGTAATCCTATCAGACAGGGCTAGCTGGCTTCATGCAGCCTGTGAGAGGTCAACATAAACTGTGTCAACATGAGATGGGGAGAGAAGAGATGCAGATGAGTAAGACTTAAGAATCTTTGCTGGAAAAAATGTGTGTTTAGCATGTGAAAATCAACCCCATCTCCTAGAAATTAGCTAAGAAGATTTTCCCTTATGTTGTGGTGTCGAATGTAATCATTATGCTCAGAGGCAACAGAAGCTCTTTGGTTAAGATCAGGGAAAGACGGTGCTTTCACTTAAATATCGCTGAACACAATGTCTCAGGTCACTGCGGGCTGTTTTCTCTAACCTTAACCAAGAGCTGCCAGTGCCTCAACATAACCATTAGCATGTTTAATAAGGATGTTATATTGCAAGATCGGATATTTTGGTTGAAAACAAACTCAACTTTGTTCTCAGCGAACATTTTACTGACACATTCTGTATCAACATTTTTTAGACTTGTCACATACTTTAATTAACAGCAAGTCCTCATTATGTTAAAACAACATAATTGCTGTTGCAAATAAGTTGCATGGAAACATAAGTTATGTCAGACAAGGTGGATGAAAGCACACACAATGCATCACAGTTGATCGACAGCTGTGCAAGACATTTGCCAAATAAAATAGCTTCAAATCAGCAAACAATTTCTGATTTCCTGAGTGAATTGTATTGCATCCATGACACCACTGCGCTGACACAGCGGATGCTTCCCACAACACAAAAAAAGTACGGCCGTCCTGCCAAAAAGTTTAACCTGAGTCAGTTTTTGCAGCAGCACCATGCAAAGTCATCCCAAAAAGTAGCATGCTGGTCAGTAAAATACATGCAATCCTGTATTGCTGGTAGATGACTTTGTAAGACTTTGTAATTTTCACCTAATTGTTGTGACGGAGGATTTTCCCTGTGAAATCGCTGCAGCGGTGAGTTGTGAAAGCCTTCCTCACGGTACAAACAGCTAGGCAGTGTTTCGGCGTATGCTAGCTCTTCAAACTCATCTCTTCCTCAAAGTAGCCACATTAGCACAGCTGCTTGGTGAGATGCTTCAGACACATTTTGTTTGGTGCTTGGAAGGTATTTAAGTTTGATGCACAGTCCTACATATGAACAAAACATGTATGTCTTTCCAAAAAATATGGAATATAATATGTGACACTGTGAATGTGTAAAACGTATGTATATTTTTAGAATATTATAGCAAAATTTTACAAGATATGATTAATAGCAGCGCATTGCTATGTTCGCATGAATCCACTGACTGGCTAACTAACTTACACATGCCTCAGACTGTCATTTCCTTTCCCTCTGTCTTTTCTCTCCTCTCTGCTCGTCTCCTTCTGTGTACAACGTGTGCTCCAGTGGGAGTTCTTGGTTCACTTTGTGTTTTATAAACATTTGAGAACGCCCACAGCTCCCATGTGTAGGCGGATCTCCGTGCCCTCGCCGTGACTCTGTAGACGTCTCTATATCAACACAGTGCAAACAACTCCTGAGCACGCACGCACGCACGCACACACACACACACACACGCACACCAGGATGCATGCATGCTAGCATAAACACGTTATTGTCACACATGTGCACTAACACACGCGCACACACTAACCTGTCAGTCGTCAGGAGGAAAGAACAGCCAACTGAGACATGGAAGTGCAGGAAAACATTTCATCCTTATTACCTTGTTATTCTCTCCCTCACACACACTCCGTATTTCTGTATTTAGGCATTATCATTCTCACCTTTTCTCATATTTCTTTCTCACGAGGGGCCTCTTTGCCTCCCTCCCTCCCTCCGCCTCCTCAACTTAATCTCTCTCTCTCGGTCTCTCCCTTTTCTCTTCCTCGGTCTTTCCCCCCCTCAAGGTGTCTAAGCTGTGAGACATTTAATCGCCACGGTAACGGTTTCATATCTGGGACAGAAATCAAATAATGCCAGATGATTTACTCCCCCTAGCAACCAGGGAGCACAGCCCTAGCAACCGACCCAGCCAGCAGGCCAGACCTAATCAGGTTGAAAATATTTCAATTATTACGTTGATTCTAGGAGGTGTGTGTGCGTGTGTGTGTGTAAAGATCAGCCCGGTGCATTTTAATGATGTCAGCCGCTATTGATCTGAATACCAGAGGAGAATATGGAGGACGTTAGGGAAGAAAAGAAAGCGTGTTGTGTCATAGAAGTGATCAAGTGCTATTAGAAGCACTGCTGTTATGATGGAGACATTAGAAGGATACAACAACACATGGTCATTCTGGCTTGGATAGTGTAACAGTTGGCATGCCCTGTGTGTGCGTGTGTGTGTGTGTGTGTGCATGTGTGTGAACGACAGAGCTGGCAAGGCAGGAATGACAGAGGATAGCCAAAGAGCAGGGACAGAGTCCAAGCTGCAGGGTGCCAAAGGACCGAATCGAGCTTTACTCCTCACTCTATCGGTTGCACTACGCTTGTTTGCGGTTGTGGTGGAGCTTTAGAGAATCTGTAAGTGTGTGTGCACGTGTGTGTGCACGTGTGAGTGTGTGTCGGCTGGTGTTTATGGAGTTTAGGTGTCTGTGTGTCTGTTGGAGGGGGTCGACGGCTGCAGAGGGGGGAGCTTTATTGAAGGTTTGCCCAGTCAATCAATAAGTGTGTGCCTGTGTTTGTGTGTGCCTGTGTGTGTGTATGCAAGTGTCTTTACTTAGACCAGGTACACTCAGTTACTAGTTTACTCTGAGCTAAAGCTAATGCAGTCTGATACAGCCGTGCTGTAATAGCTTCTGCCTCTATGTGATGACTCTCAGTTTCTCTTTAAATGTCTTACAGACGTGTTGATTCGGCCGCACGATCACTGTGGAGGATGCAGTCTGATGAGATTCATCCTACTAAAAATAATAGAAACATCTGTCAGGTAAACTGCCTTTTGAGTCTAAGCATGTTTAATCTAACTTCAATGCAACCTAATACAGAAATAGTAGATTAAACCATTAATGAATTAATATGAACAATTTGAGGGATTAATTAAATGTTTATCAAGCAAAAATGCCAAATGTGAGGATTTGTTGCTGTTCACTGTTCTATATTGTGTATTTTGGCTTATACATCAGGCAAAATAACACATTTAAAGACATCACCGGGGATTTTTCACTATTTTATGATGTTTTAAAAGCATTCATAGTAAAAATAGCGGCCAAACGAATGGATTATAACAGTAATCTTAAATTGCGGCCCTAATGCAAATGATTATTTTTCTCTTCTCTTTTTCCTCCGTTTCTCTGCACTCCTTAATTTTCAATTTCTTTCTTCTTTAATTCTATAATAATGAGAAAAATAAAGAGTGCAGAGGAACAATGCAAGACGAAGAGAGGGGAAAAAAATGAAACACACGCTCTAATCTAATCTGCTTTTTCAACCTCTAATTCTCTGATGGTAATTATGCCTGACAATTGGCCTTTAGGGACGAGGCAAGTCTCCTTCATTGGCATTCGCTGTTTGGATGGCAGAGACAGAGGGTGACAGAGCAGAAAGACAGACGTACAAACCGCGAGTCAGAGGCAGGAAAAGAGGGGAGAAGGAAGACTGTTTGAATGACAGAGAGAAATGGGTGTAAAAATGGGCTTTTGAGAGATTATGAATTTACATATCTTAATAGAGAAATGCATGCAATGGCTCCCCACCACAAAAAAAAAAAAAAAAAAAAGCTGCACAACTCATCTTCAGAATGACAGTGTCTCTTTGTGTGTGTTAGAGAGAGACNGTACGTTACGGGTCTCTCTCTCTCTGTCTCACACCTGTGCACAGACACACACATATGCACGCACACACGCACACACACAAGTATCAGACAATTTAGAGGCCTTTATTCTATTTTCTCCCTCCTCTGTCTCAGTGCTGAGTGACACTGTAAATCTGAGCCAATTTCCTCCTCTAATCATCATTAAAAAGTGCAAATTACTCCACTCTCCATTAAACACTCCCACATGCCTGCTGCTATTACTTGCTCTGCAGCCTTTTCCATACACACCAGACTGAGGCCAGCCTTTTGCACGGCTTTATTCTGATCTCAGTTTATTCATGAGATAAGCTCAGACACCAGCATATGTCATCAAAAGGGAAAACACGCTGCACTGTGTTTTCCTGAACAGCGGGTCCAAACATTTCAATCTCACATGCTTCCACGCAAAAGTATTCCTGAATGAGGACTGTTGTGCCTCTTTTAATGCAAAACAGTCACTCACAGTGGATGCAGAATTCATCTGAGAGGGTGATTTCAGAGAAAACGATGAATGAAGTCGTTGTGGCAACAAGATAAACATGCATTTGAGATGATGACGTGGAGAAGCTAATCACGAGACCTAATGTAACGTACCATGGACTCTCATTCATCAGAGGTCAAGAAATAAAACTCTGCCAAATATTGTGATGTGTGGGTCAGGGCAAAAGGTCTTTAGACTCCAAAAAAGTGCAGCACAGACGTCTGAAAACAGTGAACATTTTGCTTTCCTTCTTTTCTAATTCAATTTTCCCTGACCAACAATCCCAGTCGAACTCAATTAACAATTCAAACAGGTCTGGTGTGGTGCCCGTTGAAGGCTGCTTCCCCGGGTTAGAGAAACAATAGGCTAATTAAAGCTTTGTAGGCGTGATAAAGAATGGGGATGTCATCATCCTACATACCTGTAAAATATATGTAGGCAGCCATAATCAAGAAAAATGGCAGCAGAAAAAGAGACAAGCATGGACGCAGCTGTACAAACTGTAAAAAAAACACATTTCTCATTTTACAACAGAGCTGCACCATGAAATGTAAGTTATAACCCCTTCATGCTACACAGACACACACACAGAACGTATACAAATATTTGAATTGGAATAAACTAAAATATATAGCTACTCATGTGCATATACACTTATCACATGTACACAGCCAGTAAGTACGTACAGTACGTGCAATATCATCATAATTACCCAGTATGATTAAAAAGAAACGCAGCAAATCCTCACATTTGTGAAGCTGGAACCATGAAATGATTTTCCATGAAAAATGACTTGAAATGTCTTCAAAGTATTTTCCTATTGTTTTTCTGCCAAACGACTAATTGACAAAACTATTTTACAAGCTCTTTGTCTGTTTTGTGTGCAAACATCTCGATATATAAAGTAACTACGAACTAAAGCTGACAACCACTTGAAGTCAAGTAAAAAATTATAATGTTTGCCTCTGGAGTATAGTGGAGTAGAAATAGAATGTAGCATGGAAAGATGAGTGCAGTACAAATACCTCAAATTTGTACAGTACTTGAGTAAGTACAATTAGTTGCATTCGACCACTGCTGATTGGCCAAGGCAAAACTAAATAACTCCACCTGCCAACAAGAAATTATCTGACGAAGACAACCTGTCCTCACTCCAAACTTATTACATACATCGCTTTTAAAGGTGCTGGGTACCTCTCTGCATCATTTATCAGTGTGTAGTGTCGTCCAGGCAGCCTGTTCTCCCTCTAAAAGTCTCAAATGACGTAGCACAAAGAGCGAGATGTGAGGAAGGTGGGGTGGTTGGATGGGTCAAGCACAGGACTTCTGAAGTAACATAGCTTAATGTACGTAACTAATGTACTCACCTTAAGACAAACCATGACATTTCCTAAACCTAACTAAGTTGTACTGGAGCCTGAACCTAACCAAAGTATGGTTAACCACATGTTTAGAGCCCTGCACATTGAAAAATGATGCTAAAGGGTACCCAGTGCCTTAAAAAGTGATGCCAAGGGGTCCTGCTCCAGGCGTCCGTGCTTCATGTGACAAGCTGGATATGACACGAGCACAATGTTAAGACGACTTAATGAAGAAAAACAGAACAGCAACATTAATCCAACAGTCAACAGTCAACAGTCCAAGTGTTTTCATTGATGTGAGAAAGGCCGGACCTTGATTGCTCCACAAACTCTTTTCTCTACATGTTCTAAATGAGCTCAGATTACATCCTCACTATGAAGGACACTTGCCCGCATCTCCTTCAATGGTGGCCACGGCACAAAGACTATATTCCTTTATTTAACACCTTTATGCTACATTTATTGCTTTATTCTTTATCGGACCTTCTGTATTTGCATCGTCATCGTCATCGCTCATGTCATTTCTCCAGATCGACATCCTAATTATTTGTGCACCTGTTTCTCTGTAATTATTGTTACTGTGCGAATAATTATTTGTCAAAGGTCAGAAATTAATTTCGTAAACATGCCTTCACGAGACGATTTAAGTGGTAGTTAAAATGGCCGAGCTTGCATCAGACTAATAAGAATATGTCTGTTTTAAACTGGGGTTTGGCCTCATGTTGCTTAAAAAAGATTCATACATATGCTACTCTCATGAACATTTTATGCCAAATACAAAGTACAAACAGGGTTCAGTCTGCCCTCGCCAAGTGAGAACGGAAAGACTTCACCTGTCTGGCAATAATTTCTTCAACTCCAGGAAGTGTCAGTGGCTGGCTGGCATAGTTTTAGGGCTTCCCTGCAGTAGAGGATGATGGGATTTCGTTATTGAATATCGTATGTGTGACAGTCTCATTTCTTGCCCATGGCCTGAGTACAGCACAGCAATATTCTTACCCACAAAATTCATTTCAGACTGACTTTTCCGCCCCAAATATAGCCCCAGTATTTTATTGGTGATCCCTGGCTGAAATATTAACGTCCTAAAGGGTGGAGTGTTTTTCGGTCATTAACGGAGTAAAGGCTGGCCCAGTGCATCGCTTCTCTGTTTTACACTCCAACACAACTTTGTCCTCATCAAGCCCGCTCTCCTGCTTCTGAGCACAGCTGACGGTTCAGTGTGTTGCTGCAAATCATTTCTTTGGTCATGCTCTTGTGCCACTGGAGTCTGAATATTTACAGTCCTCAGTTGTTCGCTGCAGAGCTCTGTGGAAATAATTTGATTTTATGCAATTCTCATTTTTCTTTATTCCTTTTCGCTCAAAAATATGATCGGAAAGTAAACACGGAAAACATAACAAGCAAAAAAATACATCAAAAAAAGATTTAATTGATTAGATACGTCAATTATTCCATTCTGCAGAATGCACACGGAGCATTCTGCAAGCAGGTGACAAGTGTGTTTTTCCTTCTTTTACTGCAGGTTCAAGTGTTTATCTACGGCCTTCTTCAAAACAGATGGAGAATTGACTCAGACTTGTGGTGTTAACTCTCTTTCCCTCTTGGTCCCTGACACATTAACTCCTTAAGGGAAAGTCATAAAGGAGCATTTAACGAATGGGCAGAACCCTGTTGAGCGGAGCACAGCTGTCCCGTCATTAGCCTGCGTTTGTTTTCACAGTTTGTTTGTTTGTTTATCGGTGTGTTTTTGCACCTGCAACGCAGACATGAAGGGTCGTGAGAAAGGCTCAGGGAGAGGAAACGGTCATGTTAAGAAACTCGCAAGGGAGCAGAAGCTCTCGAGGGCCTGCAAAGTCCTGCACGGCTGGGGTCACGTAACCAATGGGGATTTCAGGATAGCGCTACCGCTAGCAAGCTAATCAGTGAGCATGATCACCGCTGGTGGTTAATTATTGCCTCTTAAATGTATTATGACAATGTTTTCTTGTAGACCAGCATTTTGCAATTGATGGTTTTTTTAAATTTAACGATGTAACAAT
The DNA here is from genome assembly GCA_037975065.1 of Chaetodon trifasciatus. Taxonomy (NCBI): domain Eukaryota; kingdom Metazoa; phylum Chordata; class Actinopteri; order Chaetodontiformes; family Chaetodontidae; genus Chaetodon; species Chaetodon trifasciatus. Next base: position 2,196,571 of record JBBMOE010000023.1, read on the forward strand.
TAATCATGGAATTAAATATGACATTTTTGTCTATTTACTACTAGATTAAGATTAAGAGTGTACATCCATGCTAGTAGCTGTAGCCTACTTAGCTGAATGCTAACATTCCCAAAGTGAAAATGCTAATATGTTGATGTTAGCAAGTGTAGCCTAATGTTTACCGTGTATAATCTTAATTTAGTGTTTCAGCATGCAAACATTTACAAATTAGCACTAAACACGAAATAGAGCTCAAGCTGATGGGAATTTCAATATTTTTTCCAAGTATTTGGTCATAATTCAAAGCACTGAACAAATGAAAAGTAGTTTTAAGTGAAAAAGGATTTCACTTAAAACCACAAACTTTAACCTCATGGTGGCACCAGAGGAGAAGTCAGGGATCACCAAAGTCATCAGGAATCATCCTCTGGGGATCAAGAATGTCTTTACAAAGTTTCAGGGAAATCCATCCAGCAGTTGCTGAGATGTCGGCCTGGACTGCAGAGCAATGTGGCCATGCCTGGAGCTAAAAATTGAAGGTAGCGTATATTGAAGGGATTATTAAATCTTAAATGTGGTTCTCAAAAATTCAGTTGTGTTAGCAGGAAGGCTGGGTTGTCTTTTAAACATTTCTGCATTGATCACAGTGAAACTAAATACAGATGAAAGAACAAAGAAACAAACTTTAATGCATCTCCCCATTGCTTTAGAGTTATGTTCATATTTCAGGCCTGCAGCATTACGCCCTTCTTCACCAGTCATCATTTTGACATTACAATTCGACAAGCTAACAAGGCTAGAGGAAAGTAGCCTGACACCTTCCATCGGTCACGTGACTCTGCAGGTCGTAGAGTCTCCAGTAAGGAAAACAGCTCAGTGTGTTTGAATGTGTGTTTGCGTATGTTTGTGCAACACAAGTAGGGACGAGAGAAGATTAAGAAGTTCTAATCTCCTCTGGGTGGGAAGCAAGGCCCACTGAGTGTGTGTGTGTGTGTGTGTGTGTGTGTGTGTGTGTGTGTCTGTGTGTGTGTGTGTGTGTGTGCTCTCAGTGCAATGATAACAGCTACTACTAGATAAGCAGTAGCTGGTCCCTCTGGTACAGTCTAGATGGCCTGTGTTAAAACACTATTGTGGCTCACTCAGACTCTGTGTGTGTGTGTGTGTGTGTATGTGTGTGTGTGTGTGTGTACTAGCACCACAGCTAACAGGAATCACAACAGTCAGAGTTCAGCATCTGAAGCTCAGAACCGCAGGCTGATGATGTGACAGAGAAGCAACATGACGTACACAACAGTAAGTGATGGGAGATGAATGACTTGTTTCTCCCTCCTCCTCCTCCTCCCTGTCTCTCTCTCCGTCTTACTCCTCATATCCCCTCTGTCTCCGTCCTGTAATCACTCCCCTCTGAATCCTCTGTATATAATTCAGTAGCAATTCTGTTCCTCTATTCCCTCTGTCGCCCCTCCTCACGGGGAGACACAATGAGATATGACATTTCATTTGAGTTTCTCGCCACCTGGCGCCCTCGCTCCGAGAAATAAATAAATATTTCATTAGCAGGCTGAGGGGGAGACGAAATAAAGATGCATGCGCACACACACATGCGCTACACAGGAACACACAAATATGCATGCTTCAAAGGCGGAGGGGAAAAAAGCAATATAAATGCATTTATACATTCATGCTCACATACAGGCCTACGTCATTAAACAAGCAGCTCTCGACACCTATCCCACACACACACACACACACACACACACACACACACACACACACACACACACACACACACACGCACACACACACAAAGTTTTCGTCATACATGCAGGTCCAATGCAAACACACTTAACATAAAGAGTGATAATGCAATCTCATACGTAGAAACAGACAAGATAGATAAGTAATGAAGATAATGTATCTCCCCCTGTACCTCCTATCATCCCGCCTCTCTCGTTAGACCACTTTATCATCTCCCTCCCTCCTTCACCCACTCTCTCTCTCTTTCTCCCTCAATCTCTCTCAGGTCTTACCTAGAGACTCCCGGCTTTATTGTCTTAATTAAAACAGAGCCTGTTTAATTATTTTAATCCACACTACTGCACAACAGGGACTCCTGAGGAGAGGGAGTGCGGCAGGGAAGAGGGAGGAGGTGGGAGGATGATGGGGGAGGTGGTGGTGTGGGGGGAGGTATAGCCCTGACATTTCAAATTAAGCTCTTCAAGTTCAAAAGCAAGAGTTCTTATCACTTTTCCTCTCATTCATTTTCCAATTTCTGCCCCTCTCTCCCTCCATCTCTCCACGAGTCTGGCCTCCTTCTCACTGATCTCCCCCGTCCACCGCCGCTCTCCATCCTCCTCCTCCTCCTCTCTTTCTCCATTTCCTTCCTCATTACTCGTTGCTTTCTTCCTCCTGCCTCTCCTCCTCTTCACTACCTTTGAGAGATTAGCAGTTTGGAGAACAGCCCTGTTGAGAGCCTTTTTCAAGCCCGGGACATCAAAAGAATCAGTGATTATTACAATACCACATAGAGTCATGTGTGCATAAGAAAAAAAAAAAGCTTTTCTTATCTTAATACACACCCACATGCATACAGATACCTTCACATACCAACCTATAATTCATACTTGAGGGCGCAATCATGCCAAGCTTGCTTTGAGTGGTTTATTGAGCTCTGGAGTGTTTATGCGTCTTGTTTGGCTTGATTGGGCTGGTGAGAACAATGCTGCTTGAACGTAAGGTCAGAAAGTGACTGCACCGAGGTCATGTCCACAGCGTGCAAAAAAATAGTCCTTATTGGAAATGAAAAATTGAGCTGGTCCAAATCCAGACATACGTTCCATGTGTCTTCATTTGAACAGGAACGATGCATAATAAATCTTATATAAAACAAGGATGTACTGAGTTTTAGCAAATTGCTATTTTCCATTCTAATTAATGAGAGAATTAGACATTAATAGAGTACAATATACTAAGATAGTCAAGGTTGAGGGCTCTGTGGTAGGAGCTGGAAGGAACAGCCAAATCTCCTCTTATTTTACCACAAAAGTCAGATGGACTTCATGTGTCGGTGTTTGAATTCACATTTGAATGATGGTTAGGGTGGGCACCGTGTGGTTGGCTGGGACGCTGGGTTTGCAGGCCAAAGATTAAAAAATTATTCTGCTTAACTGTAAGCCCTGAGGTCATTACATTTTGGTTATCAGGTAAATATACCGTATGGCAGAGGTATTCAAATCCATACTCAACACCTTATTTGAGTAAAAGTATTATCAGCAAAATGTTAAGTGTCAAATACTCATTGTGCAGGATCATTTTAGGAATTATGTGTGATATTTGCATCGCATTTTAAGGGTCTGCTAATTTGAACTACTTTACGTACTGTTGGGTAGTTGCAATGCGATGCCTTCGTTGTATGTTTGTAGTGCTGTTGTCCTGCGAGAACCTCCAAAAAGTCGAGGAACAGCCCTGTTTTCAGCTTTGTGACATGCGTTTTCCAGCTAATCCAAGATGGTTTTTAAATAGTTTATTTATCTTCAGAAACAGGAGAATTTTCTCCAGCCATAAAGGGACACTTCAGTTTCAGAGGTTAACCTTGAGAAACATTAAAAAACACCTCAGAGAGACATGGTTTTCACTGGACAGGAAGGGTAGGAATAGTTCAAATCAAGTCAGACATATGCTGTTGAGTTTAAAGTTCAATATCTGCCTGTCAAATGTGGTGAAATAAAAGTGTTAAGTTGCATAAAATAGAAATACTTAAGTTTTATGTTACTTGCATGCGTCAGTTGACGTCTGTAACTAAGCATGTTCACATTCCACCATTGCTGTTGCGGTAGGTCAAGACGTAGGTTAAGATAACTGGAGTTGGGGTTGTGATAAGGATCGAGGCTGAACTCGGGTTTCTGCCCGTAACTCCAGCGGAACCCAGCAGACCAAATGCTTGACTATTTACAAGAAAGTAGTTCTGGCAGAGCACTAAAGCCATCAGCTGCTTCATTCATGCTTCATGCATCGCTGGCTCAGCCATCAAATGATTGGCTACCACTGGGATCATCCAATTATATTCATACAAGTGTACAGCACAACCTTTATAATTCTCTCCTCATTGTTATTCCAGCGATACAATCGTAACAGCTCCACCACCTCAACCTCCTCCTTTGGTGCAATGCTTTTGATATTTGAAATTTCGAGTAATGTTCATGCGGATGTGAGGGAGGATTTGTTCTCGCAGCACAAAAATCGCTGATACTCTAATGTTTTGACAGCTCCTGCAAATGGTTTTACAGTTACGACTTGACTTTTCTGATCATCTAACTCTGTAATTATTTGCTTTAAATGGTCCGTTCCAAGTTAGAGTTTGGGACTGAATTATGATTATTTCTGAGATTTCTAGCTAAGTATCGATAAGTAGTGGCAGTTCTGTGCCTGCAGGTAGAGTTTCTCACTTCAAGTGTTCACAATTTAAGCTTATAATAACGCAAACCGTCTCCCGATGGCTCAGACAATGAGTGTATGTATGCAGCAGAGCAGGTTCTGCAGTATATTGGCCGATCCGTTAAACAAATTGAGGACACAGAGACATACAAACAAGTGTCATTCTACAAAGCAGACTTTGTCAGTCTCCATCAGAGGAGGTGGGAGGCAGTCTGAACAGTTCTGCTCCCTGTGGAACACGGAGCAGGGGGAGATGGTGGCCGAGCAGGCTGCAAGGAGGAGAGGCGAGGAAGGAGGGGTGAGGAGGACCACCGACGTATAGGAAACGGCGAGGATGGAGGGGCAAAAGCAGAAGAGAGGATACATTACATAATTTGTGTTCCCTCTTCTGCCTTCCTTCCCATTCGCTGTCTGATTAGTCTGACCTTGATGCAGCCGCAGCTCAGCCTGCTCCTGTTGAACTCTGGGTAATGAAGCCAGCGTTTACAAATGGAGAAATAAACACCTGGCTCCCTGGGAATGGTAATAAGCTGTCTCTCTCTGTATCTTTATCTCTGCTCCATGCCCATTCACATTTCCTCTGTCCTCCTCCCTTTGTCATCCTCTATCTCGCTCACTCACTTACTTTTCTTCCCCCTTTTCTCCCCCTCCTCCTCCCCCTCTCTATCTGTTTCAGCAGGGAGTCTAAACTCCCCAGATTTCCAGTTTACCTTCTGATTAAGGAGTGAGTTGAGCGTTTCTATTCCCTCTGTCTCCCTCCTCCGTTCCATCCCTCATTCATGTGCTGCCACGGTAACTAGCCTATTATCTGACAGTTCCACTCCACTGACCTGCCCAATAACAGCTTTCACATCCCTATAAATGCCCTGGAGAGGGCGAGAGAGAAAGAGAGAGAGAGAGAGAGTGAGGCGGGGGGGGAGGAAGTGTGTGTGTGTGTATGACCGGACGTGAGCGTGTGCATGTGCATCAGCGTATAAACCCTGGAGATTGCCCCGTGTTATAAACATTTACGCCAGGCTAACAGATCATCTCCGAGATCTGGGATTGGTTCAACTCCCCCTGTCCCCCCGGCGAATTGAAAGCCCCGAGATTAGTGAGATGATAGCTTTTCAGATTGGCGAGGAAACACAGAAATGAGTTTCACCGGGTGAGTTTACGGAGGTTAGATTGGAGCAGTTAAACGGTGGATAAATTGGTGGTTCTCTTATTGTCTCTCCACCAGAATAGCGACTAAATCTATTAACCGTCAACGACCCGTTTCGGCTTCGATAGAAAGGAGAGACAACAAGCGAGGATGAGGAGAGCCTGGGACGATGGGAGGAGAGNGGTACAGTACCATAGCAGCCCTTTAGGCGTAGTTTTGATGAAAGCAGTGGTCACAGTATCAGTTGTCAGATATAAAAACATTACAGACTTACTTTCACTGTTCACTGTGAATTCAAGCAATTTTACACAAACCAGTATTGTACTATCTGGATAAATGTAGGTTGTTTTGGTCAGTTTTCCTTTAGAAAATCAGGCAACATAACTACAGACTTGACTTTTCTGTGTCTGACTGGTTTGAAAATCAGAGCTCTGGCAGGATCTGATCATCAAGTACATGTGGACATCATTTGGCATGAGATTTCGTAGAAGTAGTAATGTAGCCACTGATAGGATGTTCACATACCAATTATATGTATCCTTAATTCAAACAAATTTACCCATAAGTGATCAAATACCACAATACTGTGCCATCATGGTAGTGACCAAATCACCACTTCACTGTATTATCCTAGTAGAAAAGGCCCATTTCCAACAGTGAGGCATTATGGATTGAGGCATTATGGAGGAAGTATTCAGGGTACAGTAGTGCAGAACAGGGGAGTGAATGAGGTAAAATTACTGCTAAAGTTCATATACTTGTACTGCATTAAAAATCGTTTTTACAGCTTCCACACACAAGGCAGTTTTCTGGTTATGCATCCTAGAGAAGAGCAACTGAATGATTTGTTTTGCTTTGCACTATAATTTTCACATGTGAACATCATTAACTGGTTGCCAAACAGGAAAACCTGGAAAACAGAATTTTGGCAACTATTTTCAGATCTTGGTCTGTCTCGGTGTGGTGTTTACTGCCACTGCAGAGGAACTGATCTCGCACATGTATGATGCAATTTTTCCACAGCTGTTTATCAGGCTTGCTAATGCTAATGCTAACAGCAGCTATGCGTGACAGGCTCGAGCTGAGGCTCCAGTTAAATTTTTTTTTTATATGTTGGTGTTGCAGCTGACAAATGAAATAAACCACAGAGTCCTATTTATTTCATCACATTTGGGGAGGAATGGGAAAATTTAGCAAATCCAATGTGTGCTCAGGTGGAAAAATGACCTGTATTAAATCATATGCCATCAAGAATCAANAGTGCCAAATGAAAAAAACACATCACCAGTTTAAGATTACCAAATCTAATCTCTGAATGTGTATGTGTGCGCATCTGAGTGTATTAAAGAGGCAGCGATAGCTCTGTGAGCATAATAAAGCCTGAACCAATCACATATCAGTTTCATCAGGGGAGTTTCCAACATCCTTCGCTCTAATTGGCTATCATGTAATCCGGTGTCCCTGAAGACTTTCTATCCATCCATTACTCCCTCTCTCTCACTCTCACCATCTCCTCCGCTGCCTTGCCATACAGCACCCCTCACGCCTCCTCCTCCTCCACCACCTCATATTTCCTCCTCTTTCATTTCAACTTGTTTTATTCGTTTATCTGACTCGCTTCATCTTTCGCTTCTCTTTTCCCCATTTTTGAATCTACAGATTTGCAAATGAAAAACTTGACACCTCTTCCTCTCCCCTCCTCAGATATCCCACACTTCTCGTGCATTGATCCTCTCCCACCCTCTGTACCTTTCTTTCTCCCCCGTCTCTTTGCCCTATCCCTCTTCCACACTTCTTTTTCTCTCCATTTTCTCCCCCCCATCTCCCTCTCTCTCTTCAGGGGGAGTCATTGAGTGTGTAATCGCTTGGTTACGGTGTGTCAGTCTGCGTCTGAACCCACCATCTGTCCTCTGGGCTTCCGTCTGGGACTGCAGACACACACACACACATGCACAAACACACGCACACACTGCAAATATATGGACTCACACAGTCGAGCCAAGCTCATTCACACCACAATATGATGACAGCTGTATCACCCACCTATTGACATGAGCTGTCAGAGGGGCAGTGACTAACATAACACATTATGACATATCCCGCTCACCCAGGTGGTCACTACAGTGCACATACATCATTATGGGCTATAATTGTTCTTCCATTACGGCCTAACCTCGCTTTGGTAAATGGCAAAACTTGATCAAAAGGTTAGGACTTGAAACACTCAAGGTTCAGCAACGGTATCGCTTCAATAAGGACCTGGTTCTACACAGGAGCAGATTTCAGATTGAGTAACACGCTTTTTGATTCTGCTTACCAGTTCATAAAAGGGAAGTTTCATCTCCCCAGAAAAAAACAGCCTCATTGTTGGTTTTTCAGCCATTAAAAATGCTTTCATTCTCCTGAAAAACTCATATCTTGCAAATAATGGATGCTGAATCGCACAAAGATGGAAGTGGCATATTGTTATACAGCTGCAGTACCTGCCGCCCCTACCAAAGCTATTTTAACACAACGTGCCCATATGAATCTGAAACAGGTTTTGCTTGCTGTTCGTCTCCTGTTCATACTTCTTCTAGTCCTCTAGTCTTACTTCTTTTCGTTTCTACACAGAATGCGGATTACTGCCCCTCATTTCTTACATTTCAGGTAAGGATCTCTTACCGCCAGAACAGGAGGAATGACTATCCATCCATCCATCCATCCATCCCTTTTCTATACCCCGACTATCTCTTTCGGGGTTGGGGGGGGCTGGAGCCTATCCCAGCTGTCAACGGGCGAGAGGCGGGGTACACCCTGAACTGATTGCAGGGCAACATATATAGACAAACAACCATTCACGCTCACCCTCACACCTTAATAATTTTAAGTCACCAATTAATCACCAACCACTTAACCTAATGAGCATGTTTTTGGTCTGTGGGAGGAAGCCGGAGTGCCCGGAGAGAACCCACGCAAGCACGGGAAGAACATGCAAACTTCACACAGAAAGGCCCCGCCCGACCCGGGGATCGAACCGGCAACCTTGCTGTGAAGCACGCGCAGTACCTGCTGTTCCACCGTGCCGCGGAGGAATGACTAAAGCAGGCAAAACCTGCCTCAGTGTACATGCAGTGTGGACATATTGTTTTAAGACAAACTTTATAAATTGTGATTTATTACTGCAGACTGTCCTTTAAGTCCTGGTGAAACAGGTGTCACCAGAAGTGAGGTGAGTGAGGAACAACGCATCCTCATAACGACTGAATAGGCCAGTGACTCCCAAAATGATATGTCACCGTTGGAGAGGACCAGCAACAAGCCACCATGACCGCACCTTTGTCCTTACATTGTTAATAGGTTTAGGCACCAGAACTATTATGTTAGGAAAAGATCATTGGTTAAAATAAGCGCGTTGCTATCACGAACGTTATGAAATTTAAAGTAAGTCGACATTCGGTTTCACACATGACATGAACAGCAGTCTCCTGAGTGAAAGTTCTGTGTTTGTTTTATAATAATAATACAAAACTTTATATGTATCGCACCTTTCATACAGGAATTGCAGCTCAAAGTGCTTTACAAGAAAATAATGACACACACCAAACGAGTGATTCACATAGAAAAGACAGAATGGACATAAAAACAGGGATAAAAAGATGAATATAAAATAAGATGGAGAATAAAACCCACTTGATAATGACAGTAAAAGTGAGGTAGAATAAGGATGGAAATCAAAATAAAGTATGAAACCACAGAATAAAATAATAAAATATAGGTCAAATAGATCACATAGAGTGCATAAAATCAAGTAAAATACAACAAGAAGTGCACCAGTGCATAAGCACGAGGCAAAGCACAAACATTTCAGGCCTGTATCAGGTCTGACCCATCCGTTCACCCCACCCTCACAGGAGAACACCATCATGGCAGCTTGCTATTCGTCAATGCTGCAAATTGACAGGGAGCATAAAAGTTTGACTTTCTACACATGAACAGTGTTTACAATACAGTGGGCTGTACGTGTGTGTAAAGTAATGCAAAAAAAAAAAAAATACTAATGATGAAGCAAAAAGTGACTGTGTGTGTTAATGCTTGTGAAACACAGGAGCTCTTCACACAGTATGCAGCATAAATGAGTCGTTGGGTCAGTGATGCGTCAGCCATGTAATATTTGATGGGGAGATGATGGAAAGTCCCGCTGACACCATTTTAAATACATGTATCTGTGTAGTGACTCACCTGAGCTCCTCACCTGCCCCCCAGTCTTCAGGCCAAAGAGTCTGAGGAGGATCTCAGGGCGATAAATACTTCCTGGTTGTACCATGTTTGAGAAGCGGGGGGGGGGGGGGGGTGTCTGATGTGACAAAAGGTGTTTTCCTGAATTTGATGGTTAAGCACATATTTGATCATTTCTTATTAGTTTATGAGAAAATTGTACTATATATGTGTGTGTGTTTGTGTGTTTAAATCCCCTCCTGCTGGTTTAGACCACTATCATTAGTTATCTGTTGGGTACTTGAAGAGGTGTTTTGTGAGTTTGCTGTTACTGCTGTTCATGTTGCTGCACATGTGGCTGTGTGACACACACTTTTCTTAAATTGCATTAAAACTCTTTTTTCAAGTATTTCATAATGTTTTATTTATTTACCCTGAAAAAAATAATTCACTACAAACATGTCACATGACTTTGGTTTGGACATTTACATCAAAATCACAGCACAGCAGGGCAGGACTTGGCAGAACACTGTTATAGGGAAAAAATGGGCTTGGATGACAGATATTTGCTTTCCTTGCTCCAAAAAACAACACCCTTTCTACATCTGATTGGATGAATGTTCCACTCGTTAGGCTGCCCTTGGGTTTTGCTTCAAACTGGATCAACATGATTGCTGCTCTGGAGGCGTCGTTAACTTTGTCTGAAACTATCCATTGAATTAAAATGTTCACAGAAGGCCTTTAATTATGGTGAAGTTTAGTTCATTAAGCTGCTTTAAATTGCTGCATCTTAATCTACAGACCAGAGCTTTTTTTAAGTGTTTTGGGTCCAAGTCAAGCCCCAACTCAAGACATGTCTGTGCATGACGCCATCTCTGGGAAAGAGACTTGAAAGGTTTTGCTGTCAAATCTTGAGTCAAGTTTTTAGGCATTCAGGTCTCAAGTCTTCATTTTGTGTGACTCAAGTCGAGGTCAGAACTTGACGAGCTTATGATCTCAAGCACGTCACACACTTCGCTGATTCTGAATCAGCAATCAGATTCAAAAACAGCTTTATTAGCTTGTAGGTTTTCACATACAAGGAATTTGCCTTGGTGCTGTTGTGCACAGGACTGTAAAGGTCATGAGTCATAAATATAAAATAGACATTTACAATTAAAATATGTGTAAGTGAAGTGTTTAAAATGAAGAGGACGGAATTTGCAAAATGTTGACTAACGAATGTGCAAATGTTCACAGTATAAAGAAAAAACGTCCATGAGGTGGGATGAAGGAGTCCTGAGCCTTGTTGATGAGGCCAGCTGCAAATTTGGGGGTGTTTTGGGTTAAATTTTATATGTAAAATTAAGGTGAGCATTAAAAATTGAAGTGGCAGAGAAGTAAAAGTGGGAACATTGTGGCGCTGCAGGGTACAACTCAACTCCAGCTACACAAAACTACTGAGAATCACACAGAGACGAGCTGAAAGAGGCTGAAGAGGAGAGAAACAGACACTGGGCTTTCTTTAATACTTAATAACTAAACACTAAGTATTTCATCCAGCCTCTGTGTACCTCTGAAATGACTGAGAAATAACCAGCTGGATGGATGGATCAGTGGGAAACCCAAAAACGTGTGCGTTTAAGATTAGGAGGGACGGCGGTTGTGCTTCAGTGGACAATCATCAGTGATTGTCACCACTGCAACAACTATTTTCCTTGGTGTGTCCATCTGTGTGTGTTTGAAGATACAGAGAGAAAGAAGTAGGCCAACGCTGCTGTTTCAACGATAGTGAAAGTACAAAAGAGGCAACAGGAGAAAACACAATAAAATTCTGTCCGCTGCACGGTGAGGCAGCCTGAAAATATGTGCATAACAAACCAATTATACCTCATCACAGCTGCACGGGAGTAAAAAGGCATCAGTGCATGAAATAGTCTATTATGATAAGAATTAAAATAGTCTATCAAGATCAGATCTAGAATAGTGCAGCGCGATAAGAACTAAACAGTCAGAATGTGAATGTGGTACACGATCGCGTCCTCTGATACGTCTCCCAGGTTTCACACCAGCGGAAACGCCTGCCAGCGAGGCCCATTTAAAACAGCTAAAACACAGCTTTGATCACATTAATGGAAAAGAAAGGCATAACTTTCACTGATCGGTTAGTTTGCACTATTTTCACTTCACCAAAAAGAGAAAGGAACAGGAAAAAGTGGGAAAACAATCTGGACAACAAGTCCTCAGAACGACCGCGAATGACTTTTCACAGCTAGCGGTTAAACATGCAGGCGGTGAGTATAATGATACTCAGAAGACATAGCTAGTATTTCTTTGGCCTGTGGTTCAATATAGGCAACCAAAAGTACTTGGTTAAGGTTAGGAAAAGTTCACCATCATGGACAAAGGGAATCAGCATCAAATAATAGTTTAATAGGAAGTAATCTATTGGATATATACAGTGATGGAGGAAGTATTCAGACCTTTTACTGAAGTAAAAACAGCAATAATACAATGCAAAAACACTCTGTTACAAGTAAAAGTCATGCATCCAACATCTCAGTTCAGTAAAAATACTAAATTAGCATCCGAATGTATTTGAAGTATTAAAAAATAAAAGTACTCATCATGCAGGATGGCCCATTTGAGAGTGGTATACACTGTATTACAAATGCATTCATGTGCTCATCACCTTTGTGTTGCAGCTGGTAAATGTGGGGTGGAAATACTCAAGTAAAGTACGAGTATCTTGAAAATATTTGAGTAAATGTGAGTTTCCACCACTGGAAACACATAACAATGTATATTGAGGCCACAACATGGAGGAAGTTTTGCATCAACATGCATCATATCGTCCTTAAATGTCCTGGCGTCATTTTCAGTCGACGTCCTGAAAAAGCTGCATTTGCTGAGGTTGATCAATGAAATATGCCAATTTAGAGGTTGATATTTCTCTCATTTTACTTACAGACACAACCTACGTTTATCTCTTTCACGCTTGTCACCATTTTTGAGACCATTTTTCTGGCTCTGGTGCAGAAAACACTCCTACAAAGCTTTCATTGGCTCGGTTGTTCTTGCAGCCAGGAAACCAGCCCGCTTGGCGTAAACAACCAGACAGGGAGGATTGAAATTGCTGAAACGATCTGAGATGTGATGGCGATTCAGAGGCCTGGATCCCCGGACGAAATCAGATGCTTTGTTCATCCAACCGTCCAGCCGAATCTCTTCCTGTTGCTGCGCTACAAGAGCTGCTTCCTTCGCTGGCACCGCACGTAAACACACTGTGTTTTAAGCTGTTTGATCAAACAGGAGATGATGGCATTTTTCTAGGGAGGACAGTCTCTGACAGCAGATAGGTGCTGGATAATTCATGCTGACGCCATATCCCTGTTATACTGGAGACACGTTACTTATGTGTGTGTGTGTGTGTGTGTGTGTGTGTGTGTGTGTGTGTGCATGATAGATGGCCTCTCTAGCTCTGACAGATGCTGTTGAATCACTCAGCCACGCCAGCCCGGCTGGTTACCGGGGGCAACCCTGTAAATCTGACATTATGGGCTGTTGACAGGAGAAACGGTTGTTATCATAACCCACAGTGAGTTACAGGAAACACACACATCTCTCAAGTCCTCACTATGACGGGAATATAGCATTACACACACACACACAGATAGACTGAAATGAGGTATTTGGAGATAATTTGGATTTACAGCTCGGCAGCATATAAAGGTATGGGAAGTGTGTGATGTAACGGTGTGTGTGTGTGTTGGGGGTCAGAGGGAACAATGACTATATGTTTTATATCTCAGCAAGAGAGATGTGATAGAGTGAAGTGATGAGTGTGGGAAACCTCGCGATGAGCAGGTCACAGGAAACAAGATATCTTACCTGGCCCTCACTAATCCTCACCATGAAATGATCTATACACACACACATAAATGCACACACACATCTATGCGCCATACACACATGCTGCTACGCTTCCAGTTTCGTGTCACGATTATGCCTTATTTTTAAACCAAAATACGCCCTCTTTCTGTCCGTCTCCTGCCTTTTTCCTTCTTTCCTTCCTCCGTCTGTCGCTCTCCGTCTGGGTGTTCCAGTAGTAATGGTGTGTGCTGTGGGAGCAGCAGGAATGGCCATTACCATCCATGGATCACTGGCAGAGGCCTGCACACAGTGGACTCACATGAGAGAGGGAGAGGGAGAAGGAAGGAGCGAGGGGAGGTCAAAAAGGTACCAGAGAGCAAAAAAAAAAAATCAAAAACAAAGGGGTGAAGGAGCAGGGAATGAGGAGAAAAGATGGCAGAGGGAGCAGGATATTATTTCATGCAGTTATTATGTTCCACAGCGTTTGTGATGATGGAGGATTTCTAAGTAGTAGCTACGTTAAACCGCTTGATGGATTCGATAAAAATATCATCTCACACACACGCGCACACACACACACACACGGGCATACTGGCTGAATTTTTCCAGTTGCGACTGAATTTGGATGGAAACGTGTCCAAACATGCCTCAAACCCACAGAATTATGGGTACTAAAATAAGGACAGATTCATGGATGTGGCTTTATTTAATTTGGGAATTCAAATTGACGTCAGACATAACGTTTAATATTTTAGCTGTTCGGCTTCTGACTGAGGAGATAGTCGGACAGATGAAGGAAACATTTACAGCAGCAGGCTCGATGTCTTCTTGGAATAAGAGTCGTTAATAAAGGGTCACGAGGTTTCCACTTTACAATATGAGCCAATAGCTAACAGTCTTGAGGAATGTCAATGAATGATTGATAAAGGCTTCTTCCACTGCAATATTCCATCAGGTCTGCACATGCAAAGCTTGATAAGTGGGTTACGGTCTGGATGCAACTCTTTTCCAGAGGGTAACTGTCCACGAGGCAAGAAAAAATGATGCTCATATACACCTTATCTGCATTAGTAAATGCAAATATATATGTTCTGTATATATCATGGACTCATTACATGAATCTGCAAACTGGTGCAACATATTTTATTTTTCTTCTTTCTATAATATCCACTCCTGGAAACTAAAGCATGATTAAGATTTTTAAGGTTTGTTTAGGCAACTCAAAGCACTTGAGTAAGGTTTGGGAGAGATCATGACTGTGGGTACATAAATAGTGAAAAAGTCAAAACTGACTTGAAAAATGAGGTAGAACAAGTTGATTTGACTATATTTAACCAAAACCTGGCTCCTCATGCTGCATCACAATCACATAAATGAGAGGGTTGTTTTTCTTTTCCATACACCGATGGCGTTCAGACCTGAAAGAAATACTGCCCACTCATTCATTTCAATGAGACAACTGTGAGGGATCTGCAGGTATGTCGACATAAAAGTTGAATCTGGCTCAAATCTTGATGCAGCGCCATCCAATGAACTGAGTTGGCCAATCAAATATGTCTGAGCACACGTTCCTAGTTGATTACAGTGAAATGTGAGCAGCATGTTTTTACTGTTGACCCCTCCGTCTTCCCAATGGAGGGAAAAATGATAGTCGCCGTGTCTTTCCAGGCTTTCAGAGCTGTAAAACAGAGTCTGACAAGCCTTCACACTCCTGAATCTGTGAGAGTCTCCGTGTCAAAATGCTCTACCATCCACATATTTAGCACGCAAAATTAATTTCTAAACATCTTTTGAGGATAAGGTTACCATTAATGAGGTATTTATGAGGAATTAAAGACTCATCTAGAAAGGCAAAGTAAGTTTCCGCCCCTTATATTTGGTCACTTCTGCTCTACAAAGCACTGATACTTATATTAACCATTAACAAAGCCATCAACCACAGCTTATAAACCCCACAATGCCTGTGAACATGAGCACGCTGCATATACATCATCCCAAAACCAGAGCTGTAATGAGAGGACTGCGCAGTCGTCGCCATGCGGGGCCTTGCACGAGTCGCAGCAGTGTGGCAGGTTGTACCGGCGCTGACCTTTCTGTTGTAACACCCCCGGCATAAAGGGAAGTGCCACACAAAGAGCTCTATTAACAGAGAAACCAGATATAATGGGGAAACAAGATGGGCCTTTAATGGGGACAGGCAGGGCTGTCAGCATGCATAATGTAACAGTCGTGTTAAAACAACACTGGGCTCTATGTGCTCCCCCTTCAAACACACACACACACACACACACACACACACACACACACACAGAAACAACCTTATATGAGAGACCCAAGTTATTAATTCACACGCTGGTCTTCATCTATGAAATATTCTCCATGCACAGCGCACATTTCTCTTGCTAGGATGGGAATCATTGTTGTGTGTAATTATGAAGACAATGTTCGGAGGGATTATCAAAGAAGTAAGGGGGAAGATAAGAAAGCGGCAGATGAAGAGGGTGCGGGGACGAGAAGAAAGGGAAGTGGCGGGGGATAGAGAGAACGGAGGAGGTGGTGAGAATGAAGAGACGAGGACGGAGAGAGGAGGGGAAAGATTACCCCTTCTCTCTGTTTGCGGAGCTATCGTTCCCTCTGCCTCCTCCCCTCCTCCCTCGTTCCCTCTTTCTCTGTATTAGCATGATAAAGACGTGGTGGAATAGGGCAGCCGGCAGGTCTTTGGACATGGAGACAATGCTATCGCCAGAGCAGGCGTCTACAGCAGGGGAACAGCCACCGAGGGACTAAAAACACACACGGATGCACACGTACACACACACACACACACACACACACACACACACACACACAGCCTCTGATACAAACCCATGTAGACGGACAAACATGTAAACACACACAATGCTGTGGATTATAAAGCCCAGGAGGACTTCTACAATAAGAGGTAACATGCAATCAAAGACAACAGAGTCTCCAAACTACAACACACACAGATGAACACATAGTAAACACAGACAGCAAGAATATTCCTCTAACTGTCTCATTTGGTAGAGCTGTGTGATGACGGCCCCAAAAAATCCTCCCAAAATACTGTTTCTGTGAGAAGCAGAGCTCCTCAGCTGGCGTCCCTCCAGGTTTTTACTGGCAGAAAAGACCCGCTGCCATGTGGGATGTTTTTGGTGAGGTTTTTTTTATTGGTGATTTTATAACTGTACTTAAGTTTTAAAGGGCTTACAGAGCAGAACAGATGCAGCTCCGTACCAGAGAGAAAGTCCGATGAGCAGGAAGTCATTCTCTGAAAACCTGCTCAACCAATCAGCGGGGTGGACGGCAACAAAGTGCATTTACTCAAGTCCAATTTTAAGATACTTCATTTGAGCATTTCAGAGGTAAATATTCTACTCTTTGCCTGCTGTCTCACTAGCTTTAGTCACTTGTTCTTTGCAGATTTTTTACATATAAAGTCTATAATAATCTTTTACAATACAATGCATCATTTATGAAGCTTCCCTACAGGATATAAAGTATTAAGAATTAGCTCCTCAAACAGCTACAAGCGCTGTTAGCTCAGTAGCACATCACTCAGAAATAAAATGAGCTAAATCAATAAAAATATTAAAATAATGGGTAATAATACTGAAAGTACAATTGTGTATGCAGGGCTCGTGATGTAATATTTTTGCATTGTGGTAAAGTAAAGGATGTCAGTACTTATTCCATGTACTGCCAGTCAGTTTTTTGAATTATAAAATGTCAGTCTAATATGTGTAATGCTATTTGATTTGTACTTTGGGTGAAGTTATCATATTAATAGCATCTTTTTTTTAAGTTTTAGCTGTTGCATTGAAAATCCAGGGATATTTCATCTTCAGTAGAGACATTTTGACTTGTTGTAGCGGTGACCGCTTCACTCTGATCACTTGGGGCGCTGCATCTTCACCCAAAAAGGGTTTGCCCACATTCACGTGAACAGGAAATACTTGCTTTTACTTGTAGTTAAAAGTACAATCATTGCTTCTTATTGTTGTTGCCCAAAGAAGCTAAAAAGTGTAAAGAAAAAACACCTTTGCTTTTGCAGTTAAAGACATATGTCTATGCTCTTTTTTTCTCCCTTTATAGTAGATTATTACTGTCATGAACCTCCCTCCTCCTCTTCCTCTTCCTCCTCTTCCTCATCTGTCTGCTTCATTCTGGGAACATCATTAATCAGTACATCAATAAGCAGCTTGTCAGGCTAATCAGTGAGATGCACACACACACACACACACACACACACACACACACACACACATACACTGGCCTTTCCTCTACGGATGGTGCATCTTCACAGATCTGGAACATTCTGCAGGTCAGACCCGGAGCCACAGGCCCTGTGGGACGCCCAGCCCAACACGCCAGTGGAGCTCCGAATGGGGGCACGACTCTCTGTTCACCTCCCCTCTTTTTCTGGAGAAAAAAAACATTACGGGTCACAACGAATATACACACACACATTTACACTAACACACATACAGTCTCAGCGGCGCGCAGACACATACTGTACCATGTGTAAACACGCTGTACGCACCAGCATGGATCACAGCCAGGGCATGAGCCTGTGACGGTCGCCCAACCATAACACACACACAGGCCACACGCGACACTCAAACACACTCTCTGTAAAAACATACAGAACTGTACAAACACTGCAAACTCATGAGCGGGAACGAACGCACACAAGAAAATTCCATCCGAGGGTTTCAAAGGCCCCATTCAGTGACAGTCAGCGAGTTTCAATCTGAAAATATTTGAGAAACAGAAGCTCCAAACACATGAAAAATACAAAACGCTTTAGATTAGTAGCGTCGTATCAATCACCGCTGCTGCACTATAAAAACATTACGACTTGAGCAAAGAGTTTAGAAGACATTCATAAAACCAGATGACAGAGGCCACCAGGTTGGTGCCAGAACTGACTCTCTGTCAGCAGACTATAACGGAAAAGATAAGACTTCACCTGTCCACAAATATTCTGCTGCATTTATTACCCTGATCACTTCTGCATGTGTACAGATATTCCATGTATGCAGCAAATCAACTTCTAGAAAATAATCTTGCAAACCAAAGCTGGAGTAATAGCAATAGTAAATAACAGGCTCTTATTTTTCCAAATTCAATCTTGAGAGAGATGAATGACTCCTCTCTGCTCACCCTTTGTGTCTGCCTGGTGTTCACACAGTGAACCAGCAGAAGCTGAGATGAATGTTGAAGGTCCAGTTTGTAGGATTTAGTGGCATTTAGCAGTGAGGTTGCAGACCGCAACCAAATGAACACCCCTCATCTCACCTAGAAAGGCCCTCTCTAGAGCCAGTGTTTGAAGAAGAAGAAGAAGAAGAAGAAGAAGAAGAAGAAGAAGAAGAAGAAGAAGAAGAAATCCCTTTATTACACATCTTTTTACACACAACATGCGAAGTTTGGAGGGGAAACTGCACACGCCATGCATATGTGAAATTTATTCTCTGCCTTTAACCCATCCTTGGACTGTCCTTCCTCCGCGGCAGACCAGGAGCTGACCGGCGCCAGGGGACCAGTTCCTTGTTGTCACCATTGGTCAGGTGGTGATCTTCTTGCATGTTTTTAGTGGGGGTACATTTTATGGAGGATACCCCAGGTAAACACGGGCAGAACATGCAAACTCCACACAGAAAGGCCCCTGCCACTGAAGGCATGGTGGAGGACACACCACCAGCGCCCACAGCGGGATTCAAACCGGGACCTTCTAGCTGTGAGGCGACAGTGTTACCACCTGTGCCACCGTGCCACCTCGGTTTGTCCATTCTGGGCCACTGTACAAACATGGTGGTACAACATTGCTCCGTGACTCCATGGAAGAGAACCCGCTGTAGATGCAGAGAGCTCATTCAACCTGAACAAAACCACAACAATCCTTATTTTCAGGTGATTCTACACTAATCAGTACATAATTCTGAATTTTATATTCCACATCTGTCAGTAGATTCCTCTGTAACCTGAACGCTGTTCCTTCAAAAGACTAAATTAAAATGATAGTTAGTGTGTGTAGAGTGACACAGAAATGACTCCACACCAGTCCCACAGCAGCACAACAAAACACAGACAGAAAACTGGGAAATGAATCAATTACCAACAAACAATCTGTGGTTATTAAAATCCAGAATCCTGCATCTCATGAACAGCTTTTTAGCTTACAGACTTCAATTGTTTTAGAGCTTTGTGATTAACTGTTTTCCCTCCTGTTCATTGCGTGTTTAGTTATATTCATATTTTGAATGTCCTTTTTTTCCCTATGCAAGTACATTGAGTACAATGTTTAAACCAGAGCTAGTTTTCTTGTATGTGAACACAAACTTGGAAATAAACTTTCTGATAAAGCTGATTCTGATTATAATTTAATTTACCTTTTGTTGATCTTCATTTTCAAGTTGAAGAAAAAAACTAAAACTTAGTTAGCAGATGCTCTTCATGTTTATTGAACAGAGTGTGCGCACGGTGGTACTGACAGCAGAAAGTTGGCCGTTAATTTCACAGTTTGGCAGTTCATCCCTGCCTTCAGCAAATACTGAACGCAAAGGTACTCCTCATTTATATATATAGAAAAAAGTATACTTAACTTTGTCACTTTGGACAAAAGCATCTGTCAAATAAATTTGATTTAATCTAATGTGATGTTCAAAAAAAAACATGGAATGTGGAAGAAAAACTGAAAATTATAATTAACTACTGCTCAAGTGTGTGAAGAGAGACACACATACAAACAAAGGTAACCTCTGCACAGCAGCTGCCGGCATCAAAACTCTAAACAACTGTTTACAGCGTGTCTGAATATAGAAAGATGTTTCATTAGTCTCATAAAATTAATTCTCGACAAGAATAACACCCCTTTGATCCAACAACCAGTTTCTTTCTGGGTCAGTCTGGAGGGTCAGCGGCTGCCCCAGCTGGATTTTATTGCTGAGTTATGAGCTGCTGGATTATTTCCCCCCACAGGGACAGAGGAACATATTTTAATTTGATATTTCTCAAAGGACCAGGACATTTTGTATACTGTCGTCAGATCTGTTTGTTTTCAGTTGCCTGTCTTTAATCTGGTCTTGCAACGATATCTTTCAATAAAATGCGTTTTTCCTAATGTGTTAAAAGTCTGACATTATGAAATAAAACATAAAACATGAGTTTCAGCTCGTGTGAAGAGAGCAAATTAATCATGATAATTTCCTTCAGAATGAAGAAATTCACTCCATGTAATTGTATAAACCGGCTCTTGTTCAGCGCAAATGGGTCAATTAGATATGGTTAGAAAATTCAGTGATCAATCTGATACAATGCAAAAAATTTATGTTTAAAGAAGAAAGAACTTAAGTTTCCTCTACATTCAGTAGCCGTTACCCATTCAAGCAAAATTGGCTGCCGTGTGTGGTTTGACAGGGTTTGCAGATTTTGGCACATTGTCGCTTGGAAACAAAACAGAAGCTGGTGGAAAACATCACCTCATGTCAGGTTTTTTGCATGGTAAGAAAAGAAAAAACGCGTCAAATGATATAATTATACCGCGTACTGCAGTTTTGTGTGCGGTTTGTCCAAGCGGGGTTGCCGTACCCCCGCAGAAGCCATTGCTCAGCGGCTGTGAGAAAATCAATGTCCAACTGTCTCTCTCATTGTTTCCAAATGTATTTTGAAAAACAGTAATGCAATATGAATGTTATGTTGACTTTAAAACTGTCATAGTTTTTGTAAATACTTATGAAAATGATAATTTTATGAATGTTATCGTCAGTCGGTGATTTGTTGATTTTTAATGGGGAGATCCTCCAAACAAGAGAGAGTAAGAGAGATCCACATCTTACTAAACATGCATGTAGATGCACTACTGTAAATATGAATCTTATTAGATATGCAGTATATACTACATATATATTAGACACATTTGTATATCAGAGAATATTATAGATCCACTGCTGTACACTGCACTACTACACAAAAACACTATTAGACATTAGTGTAAAAAATGAATAGATAAATAACACGTCCTTCCTGTGTGTTAGTGAATGTTGACGCCAACATTCTCTAAGATTACCTGACCAGTTGATAAAAGGTTGAATTTGCTTAAATTTAGTGAAGATTATAAATACTTTGTCCACACAAACAAACAGGAGCAAACAGACCTGTGTGCGATGGCATGTGTGGACGGGGCGCACACACCTGTCCCTCAGTCAGTCACAGCTGCAGATAAACACAGCTTTCCTAGAAGGCGGCGATGATGATGACTGACGGGCGGAGGATAGTGTCAGTCATCCCACACTGTCTCTGTTAGGTGATGTCATTGTGCTGCCTGGCATCTTGCTGATGCAGCAGATAGAGGACAATCAAAAGAAGGAGAGCGAGAGCGTGAAAGGTCTGCCTTAGATCATCAGAGAGAAGGATGGAAGACGACAGAAACACAGGGAGGTGAATGTTGATGATTAGGCTGTCTGCATCAGAGCTGAGGCCAGAAACAAGCTGTCCTCTCCGCTGGGTAGCGAAGTGATAAGGCGAAGCATTTTTCTCAGCTGAGGTGAGGCCTTTATTTGAGACCAGCACATTAGCAGACTAAGCCCTTTTTAAAATTTCAGTTTTCTACTTACATTTTAGTATATTTTAGTAAGAATTTTCTTAGTTTGTGTCTGTTTTTGGTGGCACGGTGGAACGGTGGTAACGCTGTCGCCTCACAGCAAGAAGGTCCCAGGTTCGATTACCGCCTGGGGTGCTGTGTCCTCCACCATGCCTTCAGTGTCTGCTGCTCGAGGAAAGGGGCCTTTCTGTGTGGAGTTTGCATGTTCTCCCTGTGTTCACCTGGGGTATCCTCCTTAAAATACCCTCCACTAAAAACATGCAAGAAGATCACCCCCTGACCAATGGTGACGAAAGGAACTGGGTCCCTGGGCACCGCTGTCAACTGGTCTGCCGTGGAGGAAGGGCTTGCTGGGATGGGTTAAAAGTGGAGAATATAATTTCACTTAAGCATGGCGTGTGCAGTTTCCCTTGTAACTCTGCATGTTGTGTTGAAGTGATTTCTTCTTCTTCTTCTTCTTCTTCTTCTTCTTCTTCTTCTTCTTCTTTGCTGCAACCTCAAAATTTAATGAACTCCCATAAGGTCAGCGTCTTAAGGCCGCTGTATGTAAAAAAAAAAAAAAAAAATCAGAAATGTCTGCTGTCTATGACATGCACACCATTGAAATGGCTTTTTCTTATGTATTTTGAATCGACCTTTATTTGTTTGACAAGACACATTATTTGAGAAGCCTTTACGTCGGAATCCAGCCCATTTATTGGATTTCTACACTGATAAAAACATAGAGGTTCATAAAGAAAAGAAAGTATTTTTTTGGGACTTTTCTCTCTCACTACATTTTCACTCCCTCCTGAATCACCCCTCCACTCCACACTGAGGTGTGTGTTTATGTGTGAACAGGAAAAAAGGTATTAAAGTGTGATAATTGGAGATCTCATCCCCAACACCTGTCATAGACTATTCATCACACAGTGTTCCCCTGCACACACACACACACACACACACACACACACACACACACACACACACACACACACACACACACACATACGCTAAAGATTATCCCTCTCTGATATGTTCCCGTGTTCACACAAAGAGCGTTTAAAGCATGTCTATCCCAAGTGCATGTTTCAGGTACACAAACACACACACACACATTCACACACAAACACATACAAACATGCAAGTGAAGTCCCAGAGCTGAGTAGATATCAGACAGGCATTACAGCTGTCATTATCACATGTAAAGGGGCTTGCACACATGCGCGCACGCACACACACACACAGATAAGTATGTTGGGTAAGAAGGCTTTTTCCTTCTGAGACATGGGGAATGGCAGGCTGCAGGAAAAACACAGTAACAAATAAAGTCGCACATCTCTCAGCTTACTGTTCGCCCTAAACACATCCACATTAAATACACACATGCAGCATATACAAACGGCTCCTGCCAATCTTAAACACAACCTTAATCCATCTTTTATCCTTCCACCCATCTCCCCCTTTTCCTCCAACCCCCATCTCTCCCTCTCTCTGGCTCCCTGTTCGTTTTGTGTTGACGTATCTACTCCACATGGCTTTTGGAAATGGGATTGTTGCCTTGGCGTGCGTGTGAAGGGAGGCCACCTATTTCATCTGCGGCAGAATGTTTTTAATGCAAAATCTTAAGCGGTGCAGGACGTTCAGGAGGATGAATCACTGAAATGCACTGAAATCCATGAGTGAAGCTTATTAGTAATATAAGATGAATGTCTTCTCAGATGCTCTGCAAAGTCTAATTTCCAGTGGGTAAATGATATTATACTTTCATGTCTCAAAGAAATGCCAACGTTCATACAGCGAAATATACTGCAAGCTCACATTTTTTATTTGTTCTGCGTTTTTCATGCTCAGAAATGTCCGTCCCAATTGAACTACATTTAGCTGAAGCTTTAGCTGCAGTATATATCTTTGAATCTCATATTCAGGACAAATATCAACCTGCATTAAACCTGCAGGCTGCTTTTGAGAGAAGACAATGATTGGAAAAGGGGACGAGGGCTTGTACTCTCTGGCTAAAATGCTAATTTCACATCCAGTTTCATGTTTCTCACCTAATAACAATCCTGTCTCTCCCTCTTTCTCTCTCCTGGGATGAGGCCCTCCTGACAACTATTTATCTGACCTCTGAACTTTGGGTTCCTGATTGTGAGACCATGTACGATGCTCCTGCAGCTGAGGCAGACACACAACCTCAGACACAACTGAAAGTTGGAGAGAAAGCAAAGAGGGTGGCCTTCCAGAGAAAGTTGAGGAAAGAGGAACATGTATATGTTAGTTATGTTTTGTATAGAATAATTACAGGGGGGCATCCGGTGTATACACTAATGAGGACAGAAGACAGAGGTAGTGAGGGTAAAAGACAGACTGGTTGGTGGTGGAAGTGAATGAAGAAAGAAAGAAGCAGCTGTTCTTTAGTGTCCCTGTGAGGACGTAATCAATTGTTTTCACCTGGGGAGCAATACATCAACGTCTCTCAGTAAATGGCTGCTGAACACATGAGTGAAATGTGCATTTCCTCCAAACTACAATGCAATGTGATAAAATACAATATGGGCAAATGCAATAACATAAAATACAAAACAATAATATAAACGCTACGCTGATAATATTCTGTAGTAAGTTAGGATTCAGTGGTGGAAGACGTAAAAAGTAAAGCAGAAAAATTACCAATACAGCAATTTGTTTAAAATCCTACTTAAAGTAAAAGTACAGAAGTATTATCAGCTCAATTTACATTAAGTGTTTTAGTACCTCAGCCCCTGTGACTGATATAATGAATCGGTGTGTAAGCAGTATATCCTGTCGTAGCTGCTCGAAGTACAGCTAGTTTGAGCTACTTTATCTACAGTTTGGTGGTTTATTCCAGTGGTTCCCAACCGAGGGGTCGGGTCCCTCCATTAGATAAACTTCTTCAGACTTTTCTCATTTTAATTTTTTGTGAAATTCTGAATAATTTGACCTCTTTGACCTCACACAGTGATTCAAATGAAACAATGAGAGAAGCTTATGAGGGATCACAAGCCAAAAAGGTTGGGAACCACTGATTTAATCTAAAACAATTTATTTTATTTAGTATAAACGGATCATATGTTTTTTATGTAAAATTTTCATCACTAAAACTCTCTGACGTATTATAGCCTATTCATGACACAAGATATGGGCCAGGTCCTGATGTGGACCAGGTCCAAGCTTTGAGAAGCACTGGAGTATGATATGGTATAATACAGTAAGACATGGCCTGATACATCAATGAGACAAACACTTGGCAGTACTGATTTCTGCCAGCAAAGAGGCTACAGCAGGATACAATTGAATATGACATGAAAGGATATGTTACTTTATGTTACTTTACTTTATTATGTTGTGCAGTGTTACGTTGTTTTAGGAAAAGATACAGTAGGATATGATAAGACACAACATCTTATATACAAAGATAAAGCGGTATGAGACATGCCGCGCATAACAGAACTTTATGGTGTGTTACATTAGGAAAAGATAGAATAGGATACAGTTGGACTGAAAAAGACAGGATATTACGTTCCAAGGTTACACTCTGCTACGCCAGGTTACAAAAAGTTACGTTACGTAAAGTTACGTTATGTTGTGTTACCTTAGGTTAAGAAAAGTTGCGTTATGTTACGAAAAGATAAACTTAAACAAGCAAATGACATTAACGCGCTGTCAAACCAGGACAGATTTTACAGTAAAAGAAAAAAAAAAGAATAAAATTTGAACAGTACTGAACACACGATGAGTTATATAATGTTACTTAACACAAAGTTACATTAGCTATGTTACTTAATGAAAAGACAGCATATGGTATGATTGATACAAACTTATGCATCTACTGTGCTGACTTGGGTCCGGTAGTGCTTTCCTACATGGTGCACTCAGCTGCCATGGCAGAGCAGCAGGGTCTTTCTATTACTTCCCCTCGACTCTCCTCTGTTTCCCCTCGTCTCTCATCCTCACCGCTGAAGGTGAAAGGTCATCAAGTCTTCGGAAGCATCCTGTGTGGTGATGTTAGAGGGCAATGTTATGCTCCCCAACGGGACAACACCACACATACACCCTCTCTAACCTGACTGGTCGGTCAGTCTGCTCGGGGGAACTAATTGTTTTTAGATGAGGCAACTTGAGGAGAGGCTCCGGAAGGGAGGACATGAGCAACGGGCTGAAGGAGAAGAGGAGGAAAGCAGAGGGCTATAAATTAACGATGTGCCGGATATTCAGTTTCCACATGGTTTTGGTGAGAAAACTCCAGACACTTTATCTCTTTTTTTCTGTCTCTGGGTGCCCTTCAACTGGGCCACACACACACTTCAGCCCAAAATGTATTGTGATGCATTTTCTAAAGTGTCCAGTTGTCCATCTAGGGAAATTTCAATGATACCCACCTCTAAGAGCCACTCTGCAAAACAAACCACTCAATAAGCTGGAGGTAATGGAGACTGCAGGTCAGGCTTTACAGCAATATCATTACCACACACACTCTCACACACGCGCGCACACAGTCCCATTGTCTGGGCAGTACTTATTAGTGCCCATGCTAACAGAGTTTGTCCATAAGTGACCTTAATTAAGTGGCTAGCACCATTAGCTGCAGAGCTAAGAGGCTAAGAGCTATCCATCTGCATGTGAATGTGTGTGTTTTTATGATAATGGCTTTGTTGAGGTGTGTACCGGAATACTAACGACAGACTGCACGCAACCCAAAATGGATAAATAGGCAGCTGAAGTTGAGCACTGAAGAGGCGATGGTTTAGATAAGTTACTCATTGTGAGAAAGACAAAAACAGGGTGCAATGCCGAGGGCTGCTTTAAATGCAGGTTAGCCCCATTTACAAGCACGAATGCACTCACACACAGGCACACAGCACTCAGCATTTTAAGCCCCTTTCAGTTTGCCCTATCATTTTTCATTAGTTATGAAAACAAGGAAGCTAATCTCATCAGGTTTTCAGGTACAAAATAATTGTCTCACTGAAACATTAATAACAACAAAAAAAGCAGAGATATTAAAGATGCTGTGTGTAATGATTGTTGCTGATGGGACAAATCACTTGCTGCCTTTGTCAAATTTTGTTCCGCTTCTATCACATTAATAATAACATGAACTGAGTCACAATCTAATGTAATTATTGACTTTAATCTAATTACTATCAAGGTAATATTGTGGCTTTTACGTTCAACAGCATTCAGTTGATTTTAAATCTTCTGCTGGTTTCTTTTTCGTTGTTGTTGATGATGTTGCTGTAGCTAATGGATTCTCGCCCTGCTCACTCATAAACCTGCTAAACTGGGGTCACGGGGTCAAAGGTCACTGCTTTTCCTTTGATGTGACCCTGACATCCTGGGAGGAAGAGGAAATGGAGGAGGAAGAGGATTCTTCATGGACTAGTGGTAAAACACCTCATACGTGCGCGCACACACACACACACACACACACACACACACTCATATTTGTTGACGGACGTGTGAGGCTCTCAACGTGGCGAAATAATCAATCACAACACTTTCCGTCAACAGACGCAAATTTAATTACGGGCTCTGCTGAAGGTGTAAACCATGATATGTGTAAAAGCTGCTACTGTTTAATTTCCAAAAATCCATAAAGCACATGACGATGGTTAAGTTCTTAATTATTGTGCGATTCACACTAAATTGCTTACATAACAGCACAAATGAATGTAAACCATATGTTCCATATGGTATGTAAAGCCTGCATGTGCAGTACTACAAAACGTGCAAAAAGAATGAAAACTCAGATGAGATTTTCACACCCTAATGTCAACAAGACTTCACTAATGAAACATAAACTGAATAGTTAAAACGTATGAGGAATCACATGAAGATTAATCGCAGAGTTAATGTCTCTCTATGGTGTTTGCATCTTAGATTAGCGTATTAGCACGCTAAACACAAAGTATGGATACAGAGTTGCATTTGGCTGATGCGTTTTTTTGTATTTCACATGAAAATACAATGTGTGATTAATTTAAGTTTAAAAAAAAGTGGCTGTTGCGAGATCTACTAAGTATCGATAGTGCTGATTATTGGTGAAAACCGGGCGAACGCGTATTCAAACACAAGCGTCTAAACTTTTATGTGTACACATTCACAGGAGACAGTCAAGAGAGCGTGAACTTTCTCTCAGCGGAGGATGAGGGGAGCGAGGTTGAAAGGTGTGCAATGTGTTTTTCCCATCACAGCGCTCCTCTCAGCTGGAGCTTCTAAACATAGAAACGCTGTTGCTTCGACTGCTTAAACAACCTCTGCAGGCTCTTCACACACGCTCTCGTCTCACCTCTCACCTGCTTCTTAAAAGTAATTCAACATTTGAATTCATTTGTGGACCAACAGAGGGAAAAAAAAAACACTGAAAGTACTTTAGATGTCACAGAAACAGATGCACATGGGTTCACAGGCACACATGCACACACACACACACACAAACCATGAAACACGCACACACACACACTAAGTGGGGCAGATTACATTCTCCCCAGGACTTGACTTGCATTAAAGTTTAAATGTGTTCAATTTGGACGGTCCCAATATTAGAGTGGAGTATCATTACCCACCTTATTGGATGAGTCTGAGCAGAATAGATTTCTACTGATGAGATGAAGAGGCCTCAGGCGCACACACACACACACACACACACACACACACACACACACACACACATCTCACTCACACATACACATGAGGACTGATGAGAAATTGTGTTATTTTTGTCTTTGTCAGATTGGAGCAATTTTCACAAAATGTTCGCAAAAAATACTCATATACGCTATACGACAGTTTAGAGAATAACTTAATGTTCAGATACATTTACTTACATATTAATAGTTGATATTGTATTAAACATAGTGGCAATTCTAGGAATATGAAGCATAGTGTGGTTGGTTTTTGCCACTTTTTGAACGGTGTAATGTTCAGTTTATGTTCCTTTTTAAAATTTGAGGATATAATTCCTGCGAATGTGTCAGAGCTTTATGAACACTGATACGCTCTAATCCATCTCTGTTACAACTGTCGGCACTGAAATCAATAATTAAGACGGATTCGGATCGCGTTCATGTAACGCGTCCAAACCATTTATCGTGGATGTTGCCTTTACCTTCCTCCTCATCATCATCACGTGTTGTACAAGACTTTTTTGGTGGAAGAAATAGATTCTGCTTGAATAAAAGTACAGATGAATCACCTGCAAAAAGTACTTAAAAGTAAAAGTACTCACTATGCAAAATGGCCTCTTTCAGAGTGTCTTCAAGGTCCAGAGAGATTTTTTTTTTAATTTTAAGGACACACACTAATGTGTACACACAAGTTATTATCGCGTGCGATGAGACAATAAAGTATATTTTTAATACTTCAGGGTGTCTCCTGTTTGCTTCGTTGCCGGGCAATTTACAGCTTTATCATCCTAAGTGTGTGTCTGGGGCCTTTAATCCATAGCAATGCATCCTATTTAATAAGCTGATCATGTGTTTTGTCTGTCAAATCAAAGTAAGTACAGCTCTTAAATAAATGCATTGAAGTACACAGTATATTTAGTGTAATGGAGTAAAAGTGTCAAGCAAATATACATAAGCAAAGTACTTGTATCTCAAATTGTACTTCAGTAAATGTACTTAGCTGGTTTGTTTAAATCAGCTACGTTCTGTCAAAGCGTGTTCCTCCTTTTACTTTCCACTTCTGCTTGCTGTCACTGTTCACGCTCACACCTCAGGCTTTGTCTTCCTCTTCTATCCCAATAAATAAGACGTCCTCAGCCGCAAACCTCCAGGCTGTCCTCGACTGAACGGGTACAGACACAAAGACACAAAATTGCATACACACAGAAAATCTAATCGTTTCGTGAGACTCTCTCTGTTGTTAATTTTTTGTTCTTCACAGCAGCGAACAATAGAGTCTGCTCGCTCTGGTTTCCCAGAATCGCTGTTTTCTCCAGATCCTGGCCTTTCACTTTCACAGATTTGTGGGTTTAATGAGGTGAAGTGTTGCACTGCAGTGTCACTGTTTCTGTGCACATGTTTCTGTGGTTGGCTGCTTACTTGCTGTTGCTGCTCCGCTAATTAAAAATGCAATTGTAGTTTATTAGAATGCGAAAAACTCTGGTCTGATAATGAATTATTCACCAAAGCTTTAGTGCATACAGTGTGCTATAGCACTTCTATTTTATTTTGGAGTTGTAGACCTTTAGAATGAGGACATTTTTGGAAAGTTAATGATATTCTGACAAGTAAAGTTTAGAGTTCTGGTTATTAATTAGGATTCGGGCTCATCTGAGGGTCATGGGTGCAGGATTAATTATGCCAAACAGCATCTTCACCAGCACAGAAATATAAGAATCAACCAGACCAGGAAAAACATTGTTCATTTGCTTTGTTTTTGTTTGTTTAATTCAGTTTATTCTGTGTTTTTAGACACAGGAATACGAATGTGATCCATGACTGAGGCTATATCAATTAATAGTCGTATTCTGAAACCATTTATAACAAATGCAGGTGCTGTTTATCCAAAAACACGACTGTTAGGTGTGAAGGTATAGTGACGATTTCACAGCTGCTCCAGTGGTCTTAAAAATAAAAACGCACTCTCTTCAGTCATTTGCGAGTCATTTGCACCAGAAAGCATTGGTGGTACACAGACCCTTGAGAAAACAAGCTTGTCATTAAAAGCCCCGGACACAAAGCAGTAAAACGCTGCAACTGTTCTCAGTGAACAACACAGTAAACCTGAGTGCAAAGTCAATACAGCCAAGTGTAGCACACATGTAAAGAGGACATCTGTGTGTTCACACCGTCATGCAGCGTCAGGGCTTTAACAGTTAAATAAAAAATGATTATACTGTTAGATTTTGAGGATTGTGCTGTGAGAACATCTTCGTCCAATCGGCAATTTAAAAGCTCCAAGACGTAAGCAAGAGGTGAGGGTGATGGAGGACGCTGCATCAGCAGTAGACCGCGGTATAGAACGTAAGTAAACTCAAGGCGGCAAACTTCCCATGCCAAGTTCTTAGCTTTTACAGAGGAGCAATAGCAAACATGCTGACAGGAACGTTACAAATTTGCATCAATTAGCACCAGTTAACATCACTGGTACCAGCACATTGTCACTCCCAGCTCGTCACACACAGGCTCGGTCACCCCTTGGTGTCACTTTTTAAGGCACTTGGTACCCTTTAGCATTATTTTTCATCTTGCAGGGCTCCACGGTCAAGTTAGCAGTAATAAATATGCAAGGTTTGGTTAGCCTTTCAAAATAAAGCTTGCTGAGAACAATAATAAACACGAGGTTAAGGTGTGAAACAGTCACACTTTGGTTAGGTGCAGGCAACAACGCTTCTTGATTAGGTGTCGGTAAAGATCATGTTTGGCTTAAAATAAATCTGTTAGTTATACAAGTTATGAAAAAAAAAACTCAATTTTGGTTTCACAAGGGACACAAACTGAACAAAGTCCTGTGCTTGACCCATCCAACCACCCCACTGTCTTCCAAATGTTGGGGTTTTTGGCACTCATCTGGTGGCACTGGTGAGGTGAGGTGCCTTTTTTCTAAAAGACAGTATCCACCACAGCAGAATTAGAGCGTCTTCCTGGGGTTCAACAAAGTGACATCCAACAATTAACAAATAATTAATTAGCTTACAACAGCTCATAGCCGGCAGCGTCACTACTTAAAGTCGTCTTCACAAACTTTTTAGG
The DNA here is from genome assembly GCA_037975065.1 of Chaetodon trifasciatus. Classification (NCBI taxonomy): domain Eukaryota; kingdom Metazoa; phylum Chordata; class Actinopteri; order Chaetodontiformes; family Chaetodontidae; genus Chaetodon; species Chaetodon trifasciatus. The sequence goes on from JBBMOE010000023.1 coordinate 2,228,498, forward strand.
TATAATCTCAGAACTTTGACACCGTTCACTCCTGTCTGCCATCGTAAGCATGTCTAAACCAGACACAGCTTCTCATCACATGGCGGAGAGGGGCTTATGGGAAAGAGAGTTTGTTAAAGGCACCTAAAAATTTTATTTTTTAATTTTTTTTTGGGATCTAAACACATGACGTGAACAATGTGACACACTGTCCATTCTCAGGTTGGATTTTTAGTTATTTCCAAAATAATGAAGGTTTTCTTCTTCTGGTTTTACTTCAAAAACAGTTTTGCTTTCAGTTTGTCTCCCTGTGCATCTATATGAATATGACTGGATGTTATTGGTCAGCTATTAGCCAAGTTTGCCTCACAGTCCACTGATGAGCAGCAGGACGTTGAACGTTTTATCTTTAATTCACTGAGGTGAGTTAAGCTTTGCTGCAGCTTGTTCAAAGGCCCAATCCATATTTATGGCGACCACGCCGCATTCAGCTTGTGAGATTTATTCAAAAACATAAGTGAAGAATATTTGTTATAGACTAAAGTCAGAATTTTGTGCCTCGCTCACATGATCATGTTCATGAAATCACTGTTCACAAACAAACCTTCGGCAGCATCAGAAAAAACATTATTTTGAGACGTATAGCAGGTGTTTACATTTCATCATATCATAACAATATTGATTTAATCAGTGCAGCATTAACTAAAGAAAACAAGATAAACAATGGATGACAAGATAAAATAATATTTGATTACTCTGATGGCTATGAGTAGTAATAACAGCATTTAGAAGAATACAAGAAACAATTCATGCAAACAATATTTCTGTATTTCACATTTTGCATTGTAATGTCTTCTATATTTGAAGATATTGTGCTAATGTTTGACTCTCTGTGGTGTGTGCGCAGATTTATTTGGGATGGGGCTGCAGCCTGGGAGTGGCGTGCAGAGACACACTGTGACAGATCAGTTGGGACTGGATAATACAGGGAGGAAGTCTTCACTAGGACAGAAAAATGAACTGTTCTCAGCCGTCTCTTCTGCTTTTTATCCACTTAGGACGGCAGCGACGTCTCTTCACCCTCCTCCGCCGGTTTTGTCCTTCCCTCACCTCCACCGCCTCCTCCACTGTCTCACGCTCCACCTTTTAAAATAATATCTCCTTCATTTGCTGTTTCTTCCTCCCTATGCTCTCTCCTCCTCCGCCTCACTATTATCTTTTGGTCACCTGTACCGCCCTCCTCTCCTCCTCCTCCTCCCCCTCCTCCGTCTGCCTTCCTTCTTTCATTTGTTCTCCACTCTTTCGTTCCCTCTCCTCACTTTGAGCGAAATAGATTTTCAATTACGTGCTGAGTGCCTGGAAGCTTCTATATTTCCCAACCTGACCCCAATACAGCCGAAGTGACACCCCACCAGAAACACACACACACACACACATATATCAACACGACACACACACACATCTGATACACTTCCGCCTCCACTTACAGCCTAATGGAGTGGAGGAGAGGCTGGAGAATGTCTTCAGTGTCCCGGACAAACCCGGTTAACTACCTGACACACACACAACTCTGCAAGACACACAAAAATGAAGCAACGCTGAAGTGAAGTCTTTACTGACAAGATAAAAGAAAATATGATAGGGTAAAACTTTATTCATCCTGCTGGATTTTTTGAGAGAAATGTCACAAAAAAAAGCAAAACTCAGGTGAGGCGGAACAGCTTGTCCTTAAACACATCCACGGTGTTGCATTCGATGAGTGACAACGACGACAGACAGCACACCTGACCGAAGTCCAACGAGCACCTCAGCTGAGGTGGACGGGTCAGAACCTCTTATCATTTCCATACAATGAGCCTTAAACACCAAATCGAGACGTACCCAAAGTAAACTGAAAGCTGTTCTTGAACCATTTGGAGTACATGAAAGAATTTGATCTTTTGAATCAGAGTCAGCGCAAGTGCTACAGACATTGAGAGAAGTTTGAACACACAGATAATAGAAGCTTTTATTTCTTTTTGTGTGTGTGAATATGCCTGCAGATGAATAAATGTGGGCCTTATTAGCTGGAAAACACACTGGGAGCACATCAAACCTTACCAACATCCAAAGCATATCAATGTCACAGGAATATAGATAGATAGATAGATAGATAGATAGATAGATAGATAGATAGATAGATAGATAGATAGATAATCTGGATTATTATTTAGACCATCTATACTTATATTTAGGCTACCTATCTTCATATTTAGGCCATTTACAAGCCATGTCTGTTTCTTGGCACAGATCACAGTGATTTGCTAATTGCAGATAGATTTCAGCTCTCACGTGTTCATGCATTGACTACAGTCAAGTTTATTGTATCCATCTTGTAACTTTTTGTAGCAGTTAAACTCTTTTTGTGTACATTACACCGTCGCTTCTTTTGTTGTCTTTGTGTACCAAATATAACAGCTCTATCTACAGTGATGCTGTAGTGTTTGTACAGAGTCAACATCAATAAGGATCTTTTTCTGTCTGTGAAATCCAAAAAGCCATAAATACTTAAAGCAATTTAAAACATAAATTTACCTTCAAATATCACAGTTTCTACACCTGAAAGCGGACAGAGATACAGATCTGCAGCAACGGCGAACAACAAACGCTGCTCTGTGTCAAGTGACACGACGGCCGTCAAGTGACAACAAAACAGTGACAGCTGACATTTGTTTTGTTTTTTTTTTCATTGCTGAAAAATTTGAATCAATTATCTTCAAACACCTCATTTATTAAAGCTAATTCTGAATGCAAGACAACACTTTAAATACAGCTGCTTTATAATGCTGGCTCAATTACCACGCGCGCACACACACACACACACAAACTGATTTCATTAAGCAGTTTGCGCCTCTTAAACATGGCCTCTCCTGGGTGTTAGTGACCGGTTTTCCGTATTAAACAGAGGTGGAGGTCAGAGGTCAACAGCCTAATGCCTTATCTCTGATGCACCATGGCCAACCTTATTACTGAAGGCTTAGAGAACAAATACACACACACACACACACACACACACACAGAGCCATGAATGCATATATTATCCACACACACACACAGCAAGCACTCCACATTAAGAGTGCTGCAGGTGAGATGATGGCCTCAGGGCATGTTCAGCGTGTGGAGCGGCACACGCCAGACATGTACGTCACACACACACAGACACACACACACACACACACACACACACACGGACAGCAAGTTTCCCCTGTGCTTCATGCTGCCAGAGTTTCACTGTAAAAGAAAGCAGGATCCTGCATGGTTTACCACATAAAAAGCTTTTGTTGCAGCTGGCAAGAGTCTATTAAAACAGCTTGTTCCCTTTACAGAACTCTGACATGACCTTTACAACCAAAATGAAAAAAAAAAGTGAAAGAATCACTCGAAGTTAACATGTGTTCTCCGTGTTAGAGTTTGTTTTGGATCTATTGTCACGAGGAAATCAGCAAAAATCTACAAAAATGATTGCGATAGTGAAATCTTTATTGATATGAAATGGAATGAAAAACCACACCATCAATGGCAAAATACACGCCGTCCATCCATAAATGCTCTGACAGTTTTACACGTTGGCTGTGCTCGTTCATGCTTTCTACAGATGAATTAAAGCAGTAACGTTTCTTGTAAAAGCGATGGACTTTCATGCTTGTTGGTTACAACGTTTACACATTTGACATATTTGTGTTAAATGCGAGAATCCCTGACGAAGAGGAGGTCACATCTAAACGTTCGCCTAATTTTGGAAATTGTTTTCAGATGATTCTCATGTCGGGATTAATCCACAAAGTCAGCATCGACTGGGCTGCACACAGTTGTAAAATGTGTGTGTGTGTGTGTGTGTGTGAGTGAGTGTGTGTGTAAGTGTGTGTGTGGGTAGGCGTGGTGCTGCTTTGTTAAGGCCTGAATGAGTTGTTGATGGGTACAGCAGCTTGGGTCTCTCAGGGGATGAAGGGGGAGGAGGAGGAGGGGGAGGATGGGTAAGTTGATAATTGCAGGGGAACTTGGACTCAGTCTGTCCATGTGCAACCCCCTCCAGCCTCCCACCCCCCTGCCCAAACACACTCACACACAGACACACACGCACACACACACACACACAGCAGCTCTCCCTTTGAAGGGGTGGTCCCTTGATTAGGCCACTTAAACACAGTGTCCCCCCTCTCTTTGTCTGTCTGGCTCTCAGTGCGTCTGTCACCCACAACTCTCCCTCTCCATGTGCAGCTCTCTGTCCACTTTTATTTTTTTAGACTTTCTCTCTTTACCACCTCTTATTTCCTCCTATCCCTTTAGACTTCTGTGAGTGTGTGTGTGTGTGCAAGCGCGAGTGTGTGTTGGGGGGGGGTGGGGCTCCTCTCAGGTCTCAGCTGCCGTTGTGTTTGAGGGTGAATTACACGCTGTAGCGGAGTGTTGACAGGAGCAGCTGGACATCAGTGGGCCGTAGCACCCTGCATGTGTGTGTACGTGTGTGTGTGTGTGTGATTGTGTGCGCGTGTGTTGTGTGTGTAGCTGTAGACCACTACCCAACACAGAGCTGACACCTTCTGGCCAATGAGGGCAAAGACAGCCTGAAAATACAGGAGGACAAGTCTTGTTTTGTTGTCCAGTTTTGAATATTTTTTACTAAAATATCCACAAAATAGAAGTCATAAAGTAATATTAACAACTTTATTGACTTCTTCTTAAAGGTGCAGTTACAGTCAGTAGTTGAGTTAAATATCGCAACACAAAAATGTAAAATAATCCAAACAGTATTTCATATATAATCCAATGTCAGCACATTAGACATATATTAAAGTCTGTATTTAAATTAAATAAGTGCTTCTCATGTGATCATGGCTGACATTTGTGGCCTGTTACTCTTTCATAGACACTGAAAAACCATTAGAATAATTATCTGCATTGATCTAGTTTGGTTGTTTTATTGTTGGTTGTATTTAAAGAGATATCAATCAATTTGGGAGTGATTTTGAGAATGTTTTGTATTATCATTTGTACCTTTTAAGATTTCAAAATGAGCGATTTTTACTTTTAAATGTGAATATTTATATATTTTTTGCATACTTTTAAACACGATGAGAGAAAATTGTGCAAAAAAATGCAATCTATGTGCAAACTTCAAATGTATTAGAATCTGAAAAAATAATATGACAAAATCAAAAAAAAGAGCGTGTAAAAGGAGAGAGGAGGAACAGAGAGGAGAGGATGTATGGAGTAATGAGTGTGGAGAAGCGTGCTGGTCTCTGGCTGGTCGTGAGGCCAGAGACAGAGTTTTGTCACTGCAATCTCACACTCTGCTTCTGTAATGACTCGCCCGGAGGCACAAATGATTTCCTCCACTGGTGTTGCTATTGCTGGAGTCACCACAAATTCAAGAGAAAGCTTCGGAGGGGTGGGCATGGTGGGACGGGAGAAGGGAAGAGGAGAAGTGATGGGGGGAATGGCTGAGATTGTGTCATTTATCTTTAGTATTCATCTCTAAAAATTACTTTCTTTTAATTATTCAGCGAGGTTGAATCATTTCAGGTCACGCTCTGTTTGTCCAGCTGGTCTTGCCGTAGCTGTGGTCCAACTGCGGTCAATGTGCCACATTTTTCCATCCACAAACCTTAAAAATAACACCTCATTCCACCCCTCTCTCTCTCTCTCTCTCTTTCCACCCACCTCTCCTTGGCTCTCCCTCCTGTCCTCCCCTCCTCCTGCCCGGGGACGTGTCATAAAGACATCATCATCGCTGTTTGAGGCGGAGGAAGAAAAGCAGGAGTGACATGATGATCTATCCGCCAGTCACTTCTCTGCGGATCTGGTTGGAGGTGAATCGACACAACAGACAAAGCTGTGGAGGAGGATGATGAAGTGAAAAGCAAACAGTGACCTCACCTCTCAGTTGTTTATACTTACTTACTTTGTACAAACAGGACGTGATAAAAGACATTTTCCCAAAGATTTAATACTTATGTCCACCACTTTCATGTTGCGTGTATCATGCTTGTCTACTTGTGTGGCATGAAATACTACAGTATTAGAGCTAGACCGATAAATCTTCTGGGTCGACATATCAATATATCGCTGCTGTTGTTTTTCAGACATATCCATATCGCTGTATATATGTCAAGTGTTTATTTATGTTTTGTGTCACTACTCTCACATATCAATATTGATATCAAAAATCCAGCATCAGTCAGGCTGTATCTGGGTCCCAGTTGAGGACACAGTACATAATGAGTTAGCCCTCTGTCTGCTGGTGCACTGCTGTGTGTTTTTGGTGCATTAGCACCAGCAGTTGTCAGAGGAATAGTGTGGCTTACACACACCATAAGTTTGCATTACTTTCTGCAGCCCGAAGGGATGATGCATGTTAGTACAGCACAAGATACAAAAACAATGGCTCATCAACACATTGCTCCATAGCGCTCAAAGATATTTAAAGGATGAGGCCTGCGATATTCTACTGTATATTCCTGTTACGATCTACAGATTGCACGAAAAGACTAACAATAAATCAATCCAATTAACAAGTATATGTGTAGGAAATGTCTTAACCTTCCCTGCAGTGGATCTCCGTTGTTGTCCAATTAACACAAGCCACACTGTTGTAGTTTATTTCCAGTCAGTCACAAACACTGTTCACTGTCTGCTGTGAGCATGCAGTAGTAGACCAAAATGTGTGTTAATCCACAACTGAAAATAGTCCCCAACAAATGCACTATTTACTCCTGCTGGAGACATGTTGTCTTAAAACTAGAGTGCCCAGCTGTTTTCGGAAATTATTGAGCTCTTTTTAAAAATCAAAGTACACAGTTGTGATTTTTAAAGATTTATGTCAGCAGCGGGATTGAATGGGCTTCGGGCTGAGAGCCACATGCGATATAAGGGGGTAAATATTGAGAGCCAGACTAATGGTGTTTTGGTCTTTTCATGGATTTGCTGAGGAGAAAAATATGGAGTAACACCAGCCTTATCCTTTAAAATGCCCCAATATTTCCCCTCACAGCCCCCAGTGTAACTATAAACTCACATAAAAATAATTTCCTCCATGTTTGGGATGAATAGCGCTCTGCTGAAAGATCACTGAAGCATGTGGTAAACAAAATGTGATGCCGTCATCCCTGCATTTATTCTGGATATTTACTGTCTATAGCTCCAGCATATGATTTGGCAGGTGGGCAGGGAGGAAGGGAGACTGAGAGGAAGGAGGGGGGGAGAGAAACAGAGAGAGGGAGAGAGAGCATATACATCACTTCATCCTTAATTAGCTGTCATCAGCTTCTCTCCTCAGAGGAACCACAGACTAATAATTAATGATCAAACTCTAAAGTAGCGTCACTCTCATCCTCTCCCTCCCTCTCTTCCTCTATCGCAGGGAAGAGAATTAACAAAGAAAAAAGATAACAGTTGATGTGGTTGGAGAGTAATGGAAAATGACTGGAGGAAAAGCAGTGTTGGTATCGCAGTTAAGCCAACAAGGGATCTCGTAGATCCAATAAATGACTCATCGAAAACCAACAGAAATTAGGTAAGAGGCATTTCTTCACCCTCAGGTCACAAAGGTTACCTGCGTCGCCTGCCCTCCAGATTATTGTACTTGTTTGGTGTAAAAAGAGCCACGAGCATCCTTTTTATTAGTCCAGTCTGCAACGCACAAGGCCAGAATTAATGAGCCCGCCTTATCGTCTGCTGATGTGAGGAGGATTCATTTTTACATGACGAGAACATGCCAGGAAAGGCATAGCGATGTTTTAACAAAGCCTGTGTGCCTGTGTAGACAAGAGCAGCTAATTAGAGAGGAACACAGTGTAAGTGGGCATATGTGCACAAGGGGACCAGTCAGCCAACACACGACAGGAAAGCGCCGCGGGGGGACGCAGGCAGGCAGGCGACTGACCAGCTCCGGAGCCAACGCGGAGCCGCCATGGAGGCATGTTATGGTCTCAGCGCCCCAAGCCCCTGGCACGCTTTCCTGAAGCCCTGTTTGTAGTGGCAGGGAGGGGTGGAAACTGCAGGCTTTACAGACCCCACCACAACCTGTCCTCTCTCCAAGACTGGACCCTCTCTGAGATGTGTTTGTGTGTATGCTTCCTCTTAAGCTGCTCTTAAGTGCTTTAATTGGATTATCCTTAATGAGTAAACAAACAACTACAGCAGCAAAATAATAAGCAAATGAATAAACGTGTCAGGAAGCACTTTGCTGTCTTCCCTCGCCGTCCCTTTTTTCACTGTCCTGCCCCCTTTTTGCTCAACACTTCGCTCATTTAGTTCCTCTCATGTGTAATTATCCCGATTAAGAATGATTCAAAAACACTGCTGCTGGAGAGGCCTGTGTGTCGCACTCGAATGAGACAGGCCTTCTTAAGTGGCTGCTTTGAAGTCCATGATGAGCCTGTGATTAGTGCTGTGATTCATTGACAAGAGAAAGAAAAGGAGGCGCAAAACGACAGAGAGCGGGCGAGCTCGGGGGGAGACGCGGAGCAAAAGTAAACAAATGGAGAATTTTGAAATGACATCTGTGAATATTATTAGAACATTAATCTGCGCTGATGACACAGATGCTTAAGCCATCTCCTTCTGTTATTGCAGGGAAAAGAGGAGAGGAGAGGAGGCAAGGCCGAGAGGAGTCGAGAGGGGAAAAAAATGTAAAAGGAGAGGAACATAAAAGAGAGGAAATGAGAAGAAGGAGGAGACGAGGAGAGCAGAGGGAAAAGAGGGAAGCGAGTAGAGGAGAGGACAGGTAAGAGGAGGAGTGGAGGGAGTAGGATGAGGACAGAGTAAAGGAGGTAAGGAAGGAGAGAGGAGACAAGATGAGAAAAGAGTAGAGAGTGTAGAGACAGAGTGTAGAGAGAGTAAAGAGACACAAGAGGAGAGGAGACAAGAGATAAGAAGACGAGTAGAGGAAGCACAGAGGCTGAGGACAGAGTAAAGGAGGAGACGAGACAAAAAAAAGAGGAGGAAGATTAGAGGGGAGATAGTAAAGACAGCAGGAGGAAAAAAGGAAAGAGGAGGCCAGAGGAGAGGAGACAAGATGAAAGGGGAGAGGAAATAGGAGGAGGAAGGAGTGAGGTAAAGGAGGAAGGACAGAGGAGAGCAGCAAAGGAGTAGATGAGAAAAACTGAGAAATGAGCAAAAGAGGAGAGTTTAGGCAAACCAAAAAAGAGGAGAGGAGTGGAGGAAATAAGGAAGAGCAGGAGGTTGGAGGGAGAAATTATCAGAGGAGATGGAATTGGAGAAAAGTATGGAAAGAAAGGCTAACAGAGAGAGGGAATGAGGAAGGAAGATTTAAAAAGAAGAGGAGATGAGGAGAGGACAGAGGAGAGAAGAGGAGAAGAGGAAAGAGGAGACAAAAAGAGGAAATGAGGGCAGGAGAGGAAAAGGGAAAATGTGGGTAGGAAAAGAGAAGAGGACCAAAAAGGAAATGAGGGAAGAGTGAAGGAGCAAAGGAGAGGAGATACGACCAGTCAGGAAAGGAGGAGAGGAGAGGAGAGGAGAGGAGAGGAGAGGAGAGGAG